>CM042086.1:33007635-33120113 GCA_023512835.1 Taxillus chinensis
CCCTGATGTGGAAGACAAATCAGTAAATGTAACTGAGTATAGAGGGATGATAGGATCCTTGCTGTATCTTACAGCAAGTCGCCCGGACATTATGTTTGCAACTTGCATCTGTGCAAGATATCAGGCGAATCCCAAAGAGTCACATATGCTTCACATCAAACGGATATTAAGGTATCTAAAAGGAACCGTGAATTTGGGACTCTGGTATCCAAAGGAGTCCAACTTCACCTTATCTGGATATTCTGATGCTGACTTCGCCGGGTGTCGCATTAACAGAAAGAGCACTCGTGGTATGTGTCAATTTCTTGGAAATAGACTGATTTCTTGCTTCAATAAGAAGCAGAATTCTGTATCAACCTCCACTGCTGAAGCTGAATATATAGCTGCTGGGAGTTGCTACGCTCAGCTTCTCTGGATGCAAAGTCAACTTACTGACTACGGTTTCAACATGATGTCTATTCCACTCTACTGTGACAACACTAGTGCCATTCCTATCAGCAACAATCCTGTCATGCACCCAAACACTAAGCACATCGAGGTAAGGTATCACTCCATTCACGACCATGTTCTGAAAAAGCACATATCTCTGGAACATGTTGCTATATCAAGTCACTGGACATACTTACAAAACCCCTACCCTATGCAAGATTCTCTGAACTACTCCTTAAATTATGTATGCTTGACTTTTCTGCATAGCTTCTAATTTAGTTTATCCAATAGTATTGTTTCTCAGAACATGCTTTGTATTTCCTTTTTGATAGTAAATGGCATATACTGAACTTAATGCTGATCATTCTTACTGATTAACTTGCTTCATGCTTCTAATTTTAATCTCATATTTCATTATGGGAGGATGTTTGTGCCTCCAGACTGCAGTGCGGTAAATCAAACATAATTAACATTATATGAATAAAACATCCTTAGGACTTCATGATTCATTCTTTCGTCCATCACCACATGTTCAATGATTTCTCATTTTGATTGGAATCTCTAACATGCACTGTTGGAGAATGGAAAAGGGTTAACTCGGAATGTTTGGTGGTTGCATTCATTGTTGCAGTCTGATCATCTCTGCAAGTGGACTTTTATCAAGGATAGACAGCATTTTCTCACGAATCATTCCAAGCAGGAAATGTCCATCGAGAGGATCGCATGGTCTAAGGGGGAGAAAATGCTTTAACAAGTAATCAAGTAATACCCTCCTTATATGTCTCGTAACCTCTTTCCTAGCTGTCTATCTGAGGGGGAGTTCTTCCTTGAGAGGATCGCACAATCTAAGGGGGAGCGAATGTCTGAACCCCTGATATGTCTCGGATACTCCTCCCTCCAAACTCTCACTTGTCGATCTGACTGGATATGCATTGTTGAATCGGAATTGTGACGTGATAGTATGTTTTTCTTCTTCACCTTTTTTATTTTAGCAATTACAATCAAATTGTTTACTCATCCAGCATGTGTTCCTTCTTTCACACTCACTCATGAATGTAATGACCCGTGTTTTGCGGTATATAAGAAGTTAATCACAGATGACTTGTGAGTGGAAATTGTTGGGTTTTAGGGAGTTTCCTTCCTACACACTTTAGCTAAAACACCTTGAATGTTGATGCACAAGTTTGAGGTAAGAGATGGGCCGAAGAGGGGACTTTTGGGAGGTGCACGTGACAATGCACGCCATATGGGATATGACGTGCAAGGGGATATGGATGAACTGTTGGATATCGTTATTGTTGTTATATTATTTATATGTAAATTCATATAGGTGTGATCTCCTATATGAATGTTGGCCTTTAATAGCGTCTTGGTGCGATTCTGACGTTGGGTGGGCAGTGCATGTTAAATGGTCGATAAAATGCCTGTGTGAATATGTCTGTGTGAATATGCCTAGTATGTGTTTGATAATATGCCAGTATGGCTGGATTTGTGAGTTGGTAAAGGTGTGCATGCTAAGTGTTTGTTTTTATGCCTGAGTGGTTGGGTTTGTACATTTGTGAATGTGTGCCTACTAAGTATTTGGTTTTATGCTTGAGTGGCTATGTGTACTATGTTTTGTGAAACCCGGTGGCTGTGGAAGCCCGGGGCTGATTTGTGAAACCCGGTGGCTGTGGAAGCCCGGGGCTGTTTTGTGAAACCCAGTGGCTGTAGAAGCCCGGGGCTGTTTTGTGAAACCCAGTGGCTGTGGAAGCCCAGGACTGTTCTTGGAACCTGGTGGCTGTGGAAGCCCGAGACTGCTCTTGGAACCCAGTGGCTGTGGAAGCCTGGGACTGTTCATGTACTAGCCTGTGTGACTATGGAAATGATTGTATTTGCTGATAAGGCTTGTTATTATATCTGGTGAAATAATTGTATCACGACACTGCACTTGTACACATGGCATGTAGATGCTAGGAGCATGGGATGGGTTGGGGAGACATGATCCCTACTGAGCTGTGGTTGCTCACCCCTCCTACCGTGTTGTTTTCTTTACAGGAACCTACAGGCGTTAGGAGGGAAAACCAAGGTGGAAGACTTGCTTGTTGCTTGCTTATTGTTATTTGCTATTTTTGTGTGAGCTTTGTTACCCTAGTGGGGAGATATTGTAATGAGGAGTTTAATGTAATAAAAGCATGTTTGGACATATTTATAATGTTTGAACTTAATAAATATATGATTTTGTCTCTGAATATAAAATATGAAGTGTATGTTGTATTTTAGCCCCTTTATCCAAACTCGGGTAGAGGGAGGGTCACGTTCCGGTCTCCTCGGGTTCGAAATCCGAGGCATCATAATATGGTATCAGAGCATGGTCTAGTTGGCCCAGGGTAGTGGGCGGATCTGGTTAACTTGAGTCCTTTGGAGGAACCTGGAGGGACGTGCCTGATCAACACGGTCCTCTTTGAGCCTCTAAGGTGTACTTGGGATAGTCGAGACCTGACGTAGGATTTGCATACATTGGCATTAGGGCACTAGTTGCATTTGTTGTTATGTGTGAAAATGTGAATAACGTGATTATATGTGAACTGTGCAACTCTGAATATTCTTAGAATGCCTTGGGCATGACTACTGTTGGACCCCATTTTGTCCGGGTTGGACATACTAACCCCATTTGATATACCTTTCTGCCCATGCCATGTACCTTGTTGAACAGGTCCACAATGATCCCATACTTCCAAGGAATGGTCTACCCCAATCGGCACGAGATGGATACAATTGACACGGATGGGGGAGTTCAAAATTAATGACTTTTGCTACAAGTCCTTGAAGCACCCCAAGACCAACACCAGGTGATGGAGGATGAAAATTCGAGACGAATGCACTTGACCGAGCTCAAATCGGACTTAAAATGAAGAAGTTATGGCCAAAACAACTTTCGTTGGAAAAAGTCAAACTTGCCAAAAGACGGTCAATGCCCCTGGTCAAACTGCCCGCAAAAGTGATCATGTGAAACCCTTCAAAATGCCTATGTAGGCGAATACGGATCTCCCCAAACAATTCCTGGAAGGTTACCCATTTTTGCATTTTTGGTGGGGGTAAAAAGGTAATTAAAAGTTGACCTTCGAAGCCTCGAAGCCCTGAAGCCCGAAGCCCCGAAGCCTCGAAGCCTCGAAGCCCCGAAGCTCGAAGCCTCGAAGCCCCGAAGCCCCGAAGCCTCGAAGCCTCGAAGCCCCGTTGACCTGCTGATTCCACCTTCGACCCTTCGACCCCCGAAGCTCCGACCCTGCCGACACTCCGACCTTCGAACCTTGACTTGCAATACCAGTAAGTTTTCGGCCCGTTGACCGTTGACCTTCGACCTTCCGACACTTCGACCCGTTGACCGTTGACTTTTGCCCCACCGAAATTCGACCCACCGAAGCTTCGACCCTGCCGACACTTCGACCTGCCGACACTCCGACCTTCGACCCGCGACGACCGGCAGCGCCTTCCACCATTGACCGAAGCTTCGAACCGCGACACCGACCTGCCGACGCTTCGACCTGCCGACACTTCGAACCTCCGACCCTTTCTGCCTTCGCTGATTCTTTTTTTCGCTGGCTTCTCGCGTCGACTTTTTCTCACGGGTTTCCTTTTTTTCCTCTGACTGGTCGTTCACGGGACTTGTCTTATGTGCTGGCCATCTGACAAAGCATCATTTTAATACCTGTCGGTCACATGTGCTGCTAAAATACAAATGCAAAAAAGGCAATCACGAGCTGCCCTGTTTCCCGCACACACTGTCCTCCCGACAAGGCATCAAACCTGCAAATTAAAAATACTGCATCAAATAATACAGCAATTAATGACAGTGGAGCCAAAAAACTTTTCTGCAGCACTTTAAGAGGTATTCGACAGTCCCTGCACAGGGGGGGATTCTTTTTTTGAGGGAAAAATTCGTTAAGGAAAAGAGAAGAGTTCTTCGGGGTGTGGGTTTTCGTTGAAGATAAAAAAAAAAAGAGAAGAGAAAGATCATGAATTAAGAGCACGGTTATTGAAAGAAAAAAAGGGAGAATCCTCCAGATCCCGGTCGAGAGAGAAAAAACAGAGAGTTAAGAGAAAAAAAGGTGGCCTGGTTCGTTGAGACTGGGGAGCGCTAGTTGGTCAAAAAAAAAAGGGAGCTGATTGGTTGAGATCATCGTTGAAAAAAGGGGTTGTTCGTTGAAAAAACATAGTGCAAATATAGATCCAAAATCCAGAAAAGAGAGGATTACATCCAGTCTTTCTGCCATTCAGCTGGTCCTTTTAAGATTCAGTCCTATCTTGTTCCAGCCCTCCTTTTTTTTTTGCCTATCTGCTTATCTCGTTCCAACCCCCTCTCGATTCAGTCCTCCAATCTGCTTATCTGTCTATTTGCTTTTTGCCCAGAGTCAAAACAAAAAAAAGGAAGAAGAGAACTCGCCCGGGTGTCGTCTAGCGAAAACAGAGAGAGAGAAAAAAAAAGAAAGACAGAAAAAGAAAAAGGAGAGGCCCCTGCTTCCCACGCCCAGGTCTGCTGCAAATTTCACCCAACCACCTCTCTTTAAAAACACCAAGAAAGGACTCGCGTCTTCTCGCCAACGTTGCAGCAATCGAAGCCTTAAATCCAAGATAAAGTCGGGTTAATTTCTCATTTCGATTTGCTTTACACTATTCTTTTGTTTTTATTGTAATTGTGGTATTGTGTTGTTTCTTTTCATTATCTCGCCTTTTATTAATTTTCTTCCGTTTTATTGACTGTAATTGTCGTGACACACAAAATTGTAATATGTAACAGCAAGGAAACTCAAAAAAAAGAGAGAGAGCAAAGGGAGGCATGAAGAAAAAGAAAAAAAAGAGAGTGATTTTATTTTTGTGGATGTCACACTCACACACTCCACATCTATTTTGATATATGCATTTTTAATTTCAAAAAAAAAACAAAACAAACAAACAAACAAATAAACAAGAAAAAAAACAAAATAAGACAGAAAAACAAGCAAAAAAAAAAACAAAACGTTTTTCAATAAAATGTTTTTTTCAAAATCTCTTCAATAACATGTTTTGAAAATGTTTTCATGAAATGTTTTCGAAATGTCTTCCAACAAAAACAAAAAAAAAACAAAAAACGTTTTCATATTTTCAAACAAAAAAGAAAAGAAAATAAGAATTAGTACTTCAATTTCCCAAACCAAAAAAAAACAAAAAACAAAAAAAAACAACAGAAAGACCAAAATATTTTTTTACAAAACATAGAAAACAAAAAAATGTATGTTTTCTAACCCCAAAAAAAAACAAAACAAAATAAAACAAAACAAAAAAACAAAAAAGGGAAAATAATAAAAATCATTTTCTAGGACTCCCAAAACAAAACCAAAAACCCAAAACCAACCCATAGGATCTCATTCTCCACTTCAAAACAAAAAACCAAAATTTTTAGGATTCCCTTTTTAGAAATTTAGGATAAATCCATTTTAACCATAACTTTAATAAATAACTTAGCTAAATAAAAATCATAGACTTTTTAGGAAACTTAACCCAGTTATGACAGTACAAATAAAAGAAAAACCTCCTCCTCCTAAATTAGATACCGAAAGGGCGCTGTAGGGGTGCTAATCCTTCCCTACAGGTAACCAACTCCCGAACCCATCTCTGATAACGCAGACCACACACTTAAGACTACTCAAAGTAGAGGGTATCCAACTGTACCCCAAAAACAGTTGGTGACGACTCTAAATTTTCTCACCATTGGTTTAGTTTGAGCTCACCCCAAAAGGGCCCGGACGAAAACCAGTGATGACAGCTGGCGACTCTGCTGGGGAAATTAAGAATGAACACTTTAGAGAGTTAGGTCTAGAACTAGGACTTAGGAGGTTATATCTAATTGTGTTGTTGTATATATGTAACTGTCATGCCAAGTTGTTTTTATACAATTGTCATTTAAACTGTGATTTATTTATACGCTTTCATTACCATGATAGTTGTGATTTATCGCTTTCCATACTTTTTGCATTCATGCATAACCCTATACCCGGGTTTAACACAATTTAGGTTAGCGAGGTTCAGTACGGTCCCCAGCGCGTTGATCATTATCCGCAATGGGGCCTCGGACTCCTCACTCAAGCTTGAGGTTCTTTTAAGGCACGTCCTTTTAAGATCCCCCTCCGGTAAATCCCATGGTGTACGGAGCCCTCTATTGAGGAAGTTTGGGAACCAACGAATAAGATAGGGGTAGCAACAAAAGCCCATCAGGGGTATTGACCCACATTTTGCTTGCTCATTCCGTGCCATGCTAACCTTTGTTTTGTAGGGTAGTCCTTAAGTCATCCCCTATACATTTAACTGTTTTTTTTACAATTGGTTTATTCTTTATCCTGTCTACCTACCTTGATATATATTAACTTGTCATCCTAACCTGCCATCATGCATAACATGACATTCATCATTCATATAGGCATGGCAACTTTCAGTCATCTCCTAAAAGGCCTTCAGGACAAGGAGGCTGTCACAGTGGTGGCCCAAGCATCGGAAGACATTCAACTTCGCCTTGGAGATTTCCCGCCAGGAGAGGCCTACAAGGCAGAACATGTTGTCATAGAAGATCAGCTGGACTACACTAAGGAGGTACAGACAATATGGAAGCAATGGTCAAACGAAAGGAAAAGCGTATACATACAACAGTTTGGGGATTTGCTCCATGTAACTGAGCTACTGGCCGATACGGATATGCTGGGGGCAGCCATTTATTTCGGGAACCTCGACGGCGGTGCTTCAACTTCAACAACCTAGATCTTGTTCCCACAATAGAAGAATACGGAAGATTACTGGATATCCCCGTGGAAAACAAAATGAAAGTCTATCTGCCAGAGCCCAGAAGGTCATGCCGAAGGGCCTTTGCTGAGATTATGGGAAAGCCAGTATGGGACTCACCGGCGGTCACAACTTACGGTGGGCGTGAATATCTTCCATGGGCAATAATCAAAGAAATAATACAAACTACAACGGAAGTGGAGGCACACAAATTGCTTACACTAGCTATATATGGGCTAGTCATTTTCCCGAGGATACCGGCCCACATTGATGGGGCAATTGTAGATTTGGTCCAGCAGGTGCTCAAAGGATGTGACCTTACTCCTGCTATCTTGGCTGAAACCATCCAATCTCTTACTTACCTCAGGAGTAAAGGCTCAGGACAGTTCATGGGGTGCTTAACTCTCCTATGTACTTAGTTGCAAGGTCATTTCCCCTGTAGTGTTCATCGTTTCCCTGCTGTTTATCAAGTACCAGCCACAACACTACTAGATATTCTGCTCAGCAAGTGGAGCCTACCAAAGGACTTTGAGAGCTGGAAAAAGAAGTTGGGGAACCTCACAGAAGCTGACATTACTTGGACTGCTCCTTGGATGCCGGTGGTCTCCATGACATATAGTCTGGGGGACTACAATTGGGTTCCACTTTTAGGTCCCTGGGGGAGGAACTGCATATGCACCACTGCAGGTGGGAAGACAAGTGGGGCATCATCAGATTATTCCCGTGCTCTTTGGCATGGAAGAGTGTGACTTCACTTACAGCAGAGCCATGCTCATAGAAAAAGGCAAGAAGATGTATCAAGCATGGTCCACACCACACAAGATCCAACCCAACAGTTCAAAACCTGGTGTTTTCCCAAAGATACATATCTTGGAGGGCACAACACAAGCCACAACTAACCTCGGACATGAAGGCTATCCTCCAGGAGAATCAGACTTTAAGGCAGCAGATCCAAAGGCTAGAAGCATCTCTAGAAGGAACTCTTCAAAGGCTGCAGCTGAGGGAAAAACAGATCGCGACCATAATGAAGCAGTGGGAGGATGCAGGTGAACGACCACCCTAGAGAAAGAGGCGCCGTGCTCCTTAGGAGATGACTGGAAGAGTACTTTAAGATCATGTAGCACTAGCTCTCATTTTACATGGCATTTCATCATTGAATGTTTGTATTGTGTGTTTGGTTTGTAATAAAGTTGTTTGTTTTTCTAACCCTCCGCATATACATTCCATGCATACATGCATAACAAATAAAAAAAAATCAAATTAAAGTTCCCTTGTACCCAGGTGGGTAGCAGCCGCCCTCCAGGATTGCGCACTCTTACAATCTCAGATCCCGGCGCAATCAAATACCTCAACTGCAGCCAATGGCAGAGGAAACAGAGAACAGACTCATGGGGTTGGAACAGTCACAACAAACCCTACAGGGGCAAATGTCTGCAATAATGGAGATGCTCACGAAATTGACTGAAGAAAGAGGAAGAATTCCGACCGGGGGAACTACCAATCACCATCAAGAGCAGGGACAGGAGGCTGTTCAGTCACCCAACCTGGCTCCAAGCCAGGCACCCACATACCATCCTGCTATGGCACAACCTCCTACCCCAAATCAAACTCATTTCACTATGCCCGCATTAGGAAATGTAATGGAAGCGATGGGTTCCCCAGCTCCTCCGGAAAATATTGAGTCGCTCGCTCTACGCCGACTCGAGGAAAGATTGAAGGCCGTAGAAGGCAGTGACAGCTATGGTATGACCAGCCCACAAGACTTATGCTTAGTCCCTGGAGTGGTGCTACCGCCAAAATTCAAAATGCCAGATTTTGAAAAGTTCAACGGGACACGATGTCCGAGGACACATCTGGCCATGTATTGTCAAAAGATGGCCGCTTACGCTGGTGAAGACAAGCTCCTCATGCATTGTTTCCAGGAAAGCCTAACTGGGGCATCCCTTCGCTGGTATTTTCAACTGAATAGAAACCGTATTAGGACATGGAAGGAATTAGCTACTTCCTTCTTAGCACAGTACAAACATGTCACCAAGTCAGCCTTGGATCGACCGACCCTGCGTCTATGGAGAAGGGATCCGAAGAGAATTTCAAAGATTATGCACGAAGATGGAGAGAGGCAGTGTGGAGGTCCAACCTCCCCTTACCGAAAGAGAACTCACTACTCTTTTTATCAACACACTAAAAGGTGTCTACTATGAGAAGTTGATCGGTAACGTCTCCAACAGCTTTGCAGACTTGGTCGCATCCGGTGAACGAGTAGAAAGTGGAATTAAAGGTGGAAAGCTAAAGGGTGATGCGGCTGAGGCATCAAAACGGTTTCAACCACCAGCAAAGAAGAAGGAAAATGAGAGCAACCTGGTATACCAAGCGCACCAGTCAATACAACCAACATTCTACCAAGCGCCAGGGTGCTATAGAGGGGCACCGGTAACTGCTTATGCTGCACCTGCACCACCTCCCCAATTCATGCCATACCTGCTGCAAGGAGGGGTTCCATTTCCATATCCAATGACACCTAATCCGTTTCAACCAAGAGCGCCATACCCAGAGCAACCAAGGCCAGCAAGTCAAGAAGGACCGAGAGCCTCATTCCAAGGGCAGGGGCAACCAAGGGCCCAGACCCAGCAAGCAGGAACGAATCAGGCTTCTCGCCGACCACGACAGGAGTTCGACCCGATCCCAATGACATATGCCGAATTATATCCCAAGCTTTTAGAAGCAAGGATGGTAACTCCTATACCCTTGGGAGAAATAAAGACTCCTCCCCCGGCCTGGTATAAGCCAAATGCTAGATGTGAGTATCATGCAGGTGGAGCTGGACATGATATCGAGAATTGTATAACATTCAAAAGGAAGGTTCAGGCATTAAAGGATGCAAAATGGCTGGATTTCTCTGCCCTGTCTGGGACGCCGAATGTGAACAGCAATCCTCTCCCAGAACACTCCAATAATGTTGCTAGTATCGAAAATGAAGCACGGCTGGAAAGGGTCTCCCAAGTACAAATGGAGAAAACACATTTGTTTACTCACATGTCGGAACATGGCTATATACTTACTAAAGACACGCCAAGGGCAGGAAAAGGAATAGATGGGGAAAAACAATGCCTTTATCACAAGATGTCACAGGGACATGACATCGCAGAATGCACTGAGTTTTCCGAGGTGGTGCAAAAACTCATGGACCAAAGGATGATAGAGTTCTCAAGAGGAGGAATGGACAACCAAAGCCACATGATCCAAGAAGATCATTCACACAAATCGCCATGGGTGCCAACACCCCTTGTCTTAACTGTTAAGGCTCCGGAGAACCCGTTACTGCCACATGGAATCAAGCCTCTCACTATCCATGCCTCAAGTCTCGTGCCAGACAAGGGGGAAAGGGCCGAAATCCCACAACTACTGCATGGAATTGCACCCCTCACCATAGGTGTTCCTGCTCCTTTCCCCTATAAAACTGATAAAGCAGTCCCATGGAATTACAGTTGTGAAGTAGTCCAGGGAGCCACCGCTATAGCAGAAAAGAAGACCAGGAGCGGTCGGGCTTACGCCCCTGAGATAGTTGACAAAGCAAGGAAAGAAAAAGCTATAGAACAAGACATTGAGCCTACACTGGAAGCAACAAAGAAGGGAACACCGATCACTGAAGAAGAAACCACAGAATTTCTGAAACTCATGAAGCAGAGTGAGTATAATATTGTGGATCAATTAAGTCGGCAACCGGCTCGCATCTCCTTGCTCTCATTAATGATGGATTCCCAACCTCACCGGGAAGCACTGCTGAAGGTTCAAAGCCAAGCCTACGTTCCTCCAACCATCTCAGTCGCGAATGTGGATGGACTCACCAGTAACCTCATCCTGAATAACGTAATTAGCTTTGGAGATGACGAGTTACCCCAAGAAGGGAAAGGGCACATAAAAGCTCTGCATATTACGGTCAAATGCAAGGAGCACACCATAGCCCGTGTACTTATTGACAACGGCTCGGCCTTGAACATTATGCCCTTGCATATACTGCAGCAGCTTCCAATTGACACGTCCTATATGCGTCCCCTGGAGAGACAAGCTTCCTCGTCACCAAAAGATGAAGTTTGTAATGGGGGACCAGCTCATCTCGCATCTCTGGAGAGACAAGCTTCCTCGTCACCAAACCGGCATCAGTCCCTTATGTTGAAAGCAACGAAGATGTGCCAGAATGCTCCTATTGGGTTTTTGAGATGGTAAATGTCGCCTCCGCCCCAGACCATCGTCTCTCGAAGGCAGCAAAAATGGTTGCAGCCACTATGATCAAACAGGGGTACAAACCGGGGCAAGGATTAGGCCTGACAGCTCAAGGGATTCAGAAACCCCTGACCATCCGAGAAAATACCGAAAAGTTTGGGCTAGGCTACGTCCCTACAAAAGCCGACAGACGAGAGAAGCTATCAAGAAGAGGGGAAGTCGAATGGCGAGATTGCAGAAAAGGCCGGACAAGAAGAAAGGAGAAGCTTTCCCCCTTTGAATGTTACATTCCGAAGTGGAGGGTTTATCCACAAGAGCCAACCTGAGCCCAAGATGGGGACTGTAGCCGTACTGGACATAAATGAGCATGCACCAAGCAAGATGGTTCTGCTAGTGCGAGAGGATCCCAACCAGCCTTTGAACAATTGGATCAGCCTGGACCTCCCCATAATGTAATGCTTACGGGTCACTGGGATTTAATGTATTCTATTCTAATGTACTTTGAAGCTGTGAACATTGTTTTTCCTTAAACCTTCCAATAAAACGTGTTTTTCAAATCTTTCATGGTGCATTCCATTCATCACATATGCATATCATATTTGGTTACCAACTTGTCATTCTCTTATAAACAGGTATTACAATGTCAATGAAAACATAGTATGCGAAAGCGAAATGAGATGCCAAAGGTTTGACCAAAGTCCAAACTGGGAGCAGCCCGTGTTTGAAGCTGATGAGAATGAGATAGAAGAGACACCTGAGCTACCAGGGGAGATTATACGCCTATTGGAAAGGGAAGACCGTCTATCCGTTCCAAGTGAAGACCCAGTAGAAACAATGAATTTGGGGACGACAGCCGAACCAAAAGAATTGAGGGTGGGGTCTTTGATAGCTACTAACATCAGGAGGAAGTTAATCGAGCTGTTAAGAAGCTACATCGACATTTTTGCATGGTCATACCAAGATATGCCCGGGTTAGACACAGATATAGTGCAACATCGCATACCCGTGAAGCCAGGGTGCGAGCCGGACAACGAAATTGCGAAGAATGAGGCCAGGAGATGATACTAAAAATTAAAGAAGAAGTCAAAAAGCAATGGGATGCAGGTTTCCTAAGTGTCTCCCACTATCCAGAATGGGTCGCTAATGTTGTACCAGTACCAAAGAAAGGGGGCAAAGTACGCATGTGTGTCGACTATAGAGATCTGAATTGGGCCAGTCCGAAAGACAACTTCCCGCTTCCTCATATTGACACCTTAGTGGATAATACAAAGAACATGCCCTATTCTCCTTCATGGATGGTTTCTCGGGCTATAATCAAATTCGTATGGCCCCCGAACACAAAGAGAGGACCACATCCACGACACTTTGGGGCACCTTTTGCTATAATGTGATGCCTTTTGGCCTGAGGAACGCAGGGGCAACCTATCAGCGAGCCATGGTGACCCTATTCCACGACATGATGCACAAAGAAGTCGAGGTATATGTGGACGACATGATAGCCAAATCTCGAAGCACTGAAGATCATATCGAAGTACTCTGCATGCTCTTTAACAGGCTACGGAAATATCAACTGAAATTGAACCCCGAAAAGTGCACTTTCGGAGCCATGTCGGGAAAACTGTTGGGTTTCATTGTGAACCAAAAAGGAGTGGAAATCGATCCAGATAAAGTCCGAGCTATCCAAGAGATGCCGCCACCACGGACCATCAAGGAGGTTAGAGGATTCCTAGGGCGACTAAATTATATTGCCCGATTTATTTCCCAG
The DNA here is from genome assembly GCA_023512835.1 of Taxillus chinensis. Lineage (NCBI taxonomy): Eukaryota > Viridiplantae > Streptophyta > Magnoliopsida > Santalales > Loranthaceae > Taxillus > Taxillus chinensis. Next base: position 33,020,840 of record CM042086.1, read on the forward strand.
CTGACAGTTACATGTGAACCCATTTTCAAGACTTTACGAAAAAACAACCCAGAAATTTGGAATGACAAATGTCACGCCCCAGATTTCCAACCCGAGGAAACCGGTACGTGACTCCCCTTTTACCCACACGGAGGGCAAAGGGGTTAGGATACAAACCAAGAATATCACATTATAAACATCCATAACATTCAAGAAAGTAATGTTCATTAAAAGCAATCCAAACCAGTTTATTACAACAAAATCTTTTCCCCACTGGGGTTACATCAATTCCCATAAGAAAAACAAAACACAAATGGAAGAGAGTAAAAGTAATTATGGTCTTCCACCTTGGTGTATCCACCTAACGCCTGTAAGTCCCTGGAAAACAAACACAGTAGGAGGGGTGAGCAACCACAGCTCAGTAGGGATCATGTCTCTCCAACCCATCCCATGCTCCTAGCATCTACATACCATGTGTACAAGTGCAGTGTCGTGTTACAATAATTTCAACAGACATAATAACAACCACATCAACAATTACAATCTTCCACTGCCACACAGGCTAACAAAACACATCTCAAGCAAGTAGTTTAACCGCCTCTTCAGGCCATCGATTTAACCGCCTCTCAGGCAAAGTAGTTTAACCGCCTCTTCAGGCCCTTGGTTTAACCGCCTCTCGGGCAAAGTAGTTTAACCGCCTCTTCAGGCCAGATAGCACGATCATGCACACAACACACACCACAATCACCCAAGCATAAAACCAAACACTTGGTGTGCACCCGTTCACAAGTGCACAATCCCAGCCATTCAGGCAATAGAGCAAACACCCAACATACATCCATACACTAAATCACAAGTCCAGCCACACAGGCATATTACCAAACACGTAATGGGCATATACACACAGCTATATTCACACAGGCTTTTCATCAAACATATAGCATGTAATCCACAGAATCACACCAAAATGCCACTAAAGGCCAACATCCATATAGGAGATCACACCTATATGGATTACATATGTATATATAAACAGATATAACTCTACAATCTGCCCTAGAACCCTAGGACAGAGGAGGATTTAGGAAGAACAGAACCCCTACCTTGTATGTTCTCCTGCTCCCCGCTTCCACGCAAGACTCCGACCACCCACGCAAGACGCTCCGGCAGCCACCAGAAGCTCTCCTTCCCTCTCTCTCTCTCTCTCTCTCTCTCTCTCTCTCTCTCTCTCTCTCTCTGCGACGGCTGGTGGAGCAACAAACCCTAAACCTAAAACAGAGGGGCTTCTCCTCCTTATATAGACAACACAACATCAAAACGACGTAGTTTTGATTAAGTGAATCCCAGCATCAAAACGACGTAGTTTTGATGGAACAAGCTATGACCTTTCCACATCCATACACACCAAAATATTCACAATTCCAACATGGTCCTTTGAGAAAAGATGATTAGAATGACAAAACCAAGGTAACCATGCAAAAACATGCCTGCACGCCAATTTGCACGTGAATTCCCCAATTCACGTGTAACTCCAAATGCACTCCAAATGCGCTCAAACTTCACCCCTAGCCTCCTTGCATCATGTAGAAGACAACCACACTCGCACGTGAATTGGACCCATTTCACGTGCACCTCACATACACGTCCGTTTGGCCTGAAACTTTTGTGGTAGATAGAGGACATCATTCTAAGCATCTTTCCTTTTGCACGTGAATTCATTGGAGTCCATTCACTAGGTCAAAATCTAGAAAAACTCTACTCAGAAGGCAAAACGTGACTAACTCAAGGTACGGGTCCTTACATCCTCTCCCCCTTAAGACTTTTCGTCCTCGAAAAGAAATGACATACAAGGAAAACAAACACAAGCTACCCATTTGCCACCCAGCAAGCCACCACACCCAAATGGGTCATACACCGCACACAAGACAACAAAGACATAACAAAGTACCACCATAATCCATAACCAAAATAATGCATATAACACATGTCCGCATGTCACGAATACACATCTCAAAACACATCACAAATAAGAACACATGTCTTTAAAAGACAATACAAATACACCAAATCGTACACAACTAATACAAAACACATCACTATCCCTTGGCCAACGACCACCTCCCACGCTTAAGATTGTTCGTCCTCGAACAAGTCCGGGTGCTTGCTCACGCATCACGGACTCACGTTCCCATGTCTCCTCCTCAATGCCACGGTGCTGCCACAGACACGAACCAAAGGAATAGCACGACCACACAAAAGCTTCTCTCGCCGATCTAGGATACGGATAGGGGCCTCAACAACGGACATGTCATCCTCAATGTCCAATGTCCCCCAATCGAGCACATGAGTGGGGTCAGGGTGATACTTCCTCAATTGGGACACGTGAAACACGTTGTGCACTCGACTCAGCCGCGGTGGTAACGCTAACCGGTAGGCTACAGGCCCCACACAATCCAGAATCTCAAAAGGACCAATAAACCGCGGAGATAGCTTGGAACCTCGCCCAAACCGTCGATGTCCACGACGTGGGGAAACACGAAGAAACACATGATCACCAACAGAAAAACTCCAAAGGTCGCCGCCGCTGATCCGCATAAGATTTCTGCCGACTCTGAGCTGATAACAACCCTGTCGAATCAACTTAACCTTCTCGGTAGCCTCTTGAACCAACTGTGGTCCCAAGAGAGCTGTCTCCCCCACCTCGGTCCAACACAAAGGTGATCGACACGGCCGCCCATACAACGCCTCAAAAGGAGCCATCCCAATGGATGCCTGATAACCGTTATTGTAGGCAAACTCCACCAAAGGAAGGTGAGTTGCCCACGAACCCCCAAAATCTAACACACAGGCCCGTAACATGTCCTCCAACGTCTGATTCGTCCTCTCTGTCTGGCCGTCAGTCTCGGGGTGAAAGGCTGTACTCAAGTGAAGCTTGGTCCCCATAGCCTCCTTCAAACCTGCCCAAAAACGGGAAGTGAACCTCGAATCTCGGTCGAGACGACCGATGATGGTACCCCATGCGATCTCACAATCTCGTTCATGTACGCTGACTCAAGGTCCCAATAGAGTCCCGCTCGCGAACGGCCAGGAAATGGGCCGACTTTGTGAGTCGATCCACAATCACCCAAATCATATCTTTCCTCCCCGTGGTGGGTGGAAGACCGATCCACAAAATCCATCGCTATGTGGTCCCACTTCCACTCCGTTATGGGCAATGGCTGTAACATACCCGCCGGCCGCTGATGCTCAGCCTTCACCTGCTGACACGTGAGGCACCGCGAAACAAAGGCAGCTACATCGCGTTTCATCCCAGGCCACCAAAAATGTGCCCGAAGCGCATGGTACTTCTTCGTACCTCCTGGATGCACAGCAACTCTAGATTGGTGAAACTCCCTCATCACCTCATCCCTGAGGGAAGAAGCCACTACCAACCGCCCCTGAAATGACAACTCATGCTTAGGACCCTCTATCCAGTCCTCTGATAGCTCCCCAGCCTCAATACGGGCACGGAGAACCTCACACTCAATGTCACCCAACTGTTCCTCCCGGACGCGCTGGTACAACTCAGGTACAATCACCAAAGGACTCAGGACTGTCCCACTATCATGAACAACGGTCAGTAGCCGCAACATCGCCAACTGCTCTCCATCGCCTTCCACTCTCTCACGGCTACCTCGGCTTTCCCTTTTCTCGCTCAACGCGTCGGCCACAACATTACCCTTGCCCGGGGTATAGGCAAGAGTAAAGTCAAAGGTCTGCAAATAGTCCACCCATCTCCTTTGCCTCAAATTCAAGTCCTTCGAGTAAAGATGTCTTGAAGGCTCTTGTGATCTTGAGAACACCACAAACTTCTCGCCCAAGAGGTAATGCTGCCAACTCTTCAGGGCGAAGATGACAGCCGCTAACTCAAGGTCATGAGTAGGATAATTCTGCTCATGAGGCTTCAGCTGCCTTGACCCATAAGCGACAACACTATGCTCCTGCATAAGCACACACCCCAATCCAACCCTGGACGCATCACAATATACCTCATATGGGGTATCCTCCCGAGGTAACCTCAACACCGGTGCAGTGGTCAAACGGGTTTTAAGAGTCTCAAACGCCTGCTGACACTTGTCAGTCCAATCAAACTTCACGCCCTTCCGAGTCAACACTGTCATAGGAGCTGCCAAACGGGAGAACCCCTCGACAAAACGACGATAGTACCCCGCCAAGCCAAGAAAACTACGGATCTTAAAAACATTGGTTGGCCTCGCCCACGATGCCACGGCCTCAATCTTGGCTGGGTCCACCCTAACTCCCTCAGCTGACACCACATGGCCAAGAAAGTGAACCTCCTGCAGCCAAAACTCACACTTGCTAAACTTAGCAAACAGCTGCTGGTCCCTCAAGGTTTGCGACACTGTTGCCAAGTGCTCCACATGCTCCTTCTCGGTCTTGGAATACACCAAGATATCGTCGATAAACACCACCACGAACGAGTCTAAGTATGGGGCAAAGACTTGGTTCATCAAATGCATGAACACCGCTGGCGCATTAGTGAGCCCGAAAGGCATCACGACCCACTCATAATGCCCATACCTGCACCGAAAAGCCATCTTAGGAATGTCCTCCTCCCTAACCCTGAGCTGGTGATACCCCGACTATAAATCTATTTTGGAAAACCACTAGGCCCCACTCAATTGGTCAAACAGGTCATCTATCCGAGGCAATGGGTACTTATTCTTCACAGTCACAGAATTCAGCTTCCTGTAGTCGATGCAGAGACGAAGTGTGCCATCAGCCTTCTTAGCAAAGAGCACCGGAGCACCCCAAGGTGAGGTACTCGGTCTGATATACCCTTGGCCCACCAACTCCTCGATTTGCCTCTGCAGCTCCCTCAGCTCGGCTGGCCCCATACGATATGCTACTTGGGAAATTGGACCCGTCCCCGGCACCAACTCAATGGTGAACTCCACACTCCTCTTAGGTGGCAAACTCCTCAACTCCTCAGGAAAAGCATCCTGAAATTGGTCCACCACAGCGGGCCACACCCTCTTCTCCGCCTTACCCTCCTCAGCAAAGGTCAGGGCTGCCAACCTGTGGGTAATGGCACCCCACTGGTCCATTACCGGCCAGGCCCGACTCGCCTCACAGTCCCCCCTGCAGGGTGCAAGAGGTCCCTGCAGGTGTCACGAAGGATACACGCCGCCGGTAACAGTCTATCTTGGCTTGGAAAGCCATAAGCCAATCCATACCCAAGATCAGGTCAAAAGTACGCAAGGGCATCACATGCAAGTCAAAACTCAGCTCCACCTCGCCTATGGTTAACACACAGTCACGACACACACGCCGTACCTCAATCATGCCTCCCACCGGAGACTCCACAACTAGGGGCCTTGCGGCCTCCACACAAGCTAACCCCAAGCCATCAATAAGAAGCTCGGCAGTGAAGGAACAAGATGCACCCGTATCAAAAAGAACAAAAGCTAACGTACGGGAAATCAAGAGGGTACCTCTAACCACCGATGGTCCTGCTCCACCCTCAGCTGGTGGGGGTGGTAGCTCAGCCTCCTCCTGGTACGTCGCCTTCAGCGCAAACACCCTTCCTTGGCCCGTGCCACTGGTCGGCTCACTCACTGGACGCTTCCCGCTAAGGTTGCCTCCAGCCTTAGTCTGCTGCCGCTCCGGCCTCCCCTGGGGTCGGGTCTGACTGGATCCTGCCTGGCTGGCCTGCCACTTATGAGCTGGTCTCTCAGCTGGTGCACGTAAGCTAGCATCACTCCTCACGCTGGATGCCATGCCCCCCGCTCCCCTGTTGCCACTCCTGCAAACCCGGCGCAAATGGCCCTCTCGTCCACAGTTGTTGCATCTCCAGTCCTTCTTGGAGCACTCCCCTTTGAAGTGACCCTGCTCTCCACAGCAGTGACAGCTGCTAGGTAGACTCTCAGATGGACCACCCTGTCTTCCGCCGCCAAAGGTGAACCTCCCGGGGTTCACGGATGTCCGACCCCGACCGCGAAAAGAACTGGCTATCCCTCTCCTCCGTCTTGAGCCTCTTGGACCCTGCATCTCGATCAGGCCCACTCTGTGGCCTGGCGACCCCGATGGGCTTGCCTCCCATCATCCGGCTCTCTCTCGGCTATACGGGCCGTCTCCACGGCCTCGGCATAGGTCCTCAAGCGTAGAATTGCCACCCTCTCGCCTGAGGCTGGCGTAAGGCCCAAAGTGAACTTGTGGGCCTTCAGGTCCTCCCTTGCCACGCTCTCAGGAGCAAACCTACTCAAGCTCCGGAACTCCCGCTCATACTCAGGTACCGTCCTGGATCCCTGGCTTCAAACCGCCGAATTCTTCCCTCTTCGCCATCTCACCGATTCGGGAAGAACTCATCATGGAAGAGTTGCAAGAACTCCTCCCAAAGCATGAGTTGCACCGCACGGCTCCCCGCGACACTCGTCCACCACTCCAAAGCATCCCCCTCCAGCTACCGAATTGCCAGTCGCACCTTGTCCTCTTCCCGGGGCAGGAGAAAGGAGAACACATGCTCGATCTGCCTCAACCACTGCTCAGCTACCACAGGATCTCCTTCCCCCTTAAATCGCGGAGGTTGTTCCTTTCGGAACCGTGTCACCACATCATCCTCTGCACGAGTTGGTACACCACCCAGCGAACTCTCATGCTCACGAGGTAGCTCTCCTACTGGTGGTGGTGGTGGTGGCACCACCTGCTGTGCTGCCATCTCACGGCGCACCTCCTCCCGAACGTCCTGCCGGAGTCCCTCCCATAGCTCTCGTACCTCCAGCCGGATGCCTTCTTGTAGCTGTGCCAGTAACAACGCATGCCCTCCAACGGACGGTCCCGCACCCGAACCCTCATGGGCAGATGACTCATCAGCCACTGCCCCGGACGCACGTGTCACTCTCCTCGGCGGCATTCTTACTACACGAAGTAAGAAGCACAATGTCAAAACAATTTTATAATCTATCGCGTCACTACCTCTACCCCACTGATCAATTCCACTATCACATGACATTACACACATACATTGCATCAATCACATTACACAGTTCAGTACACATTGCCAAACAAATCAGAGTTGCACATTTCACTTAATCATATGATTTTATCCACAGTTTAGCATACATTCACAGCAAATGCAACTAGTGCCCTAATGCCAATGCATGCAAATCCTACCACAAGACCGGACTACCCTAAGTACACCTTGGAGGCTCAAAGAGGACCATGTTGATCAGGCATGTCCCTCCGGGCTCCTCCAAAGGACTTAGGATAACCAGGTCCGCCCACTACCCTAGGCCAACTAGACCATGCTCGATACCATATTGTCACGCCCCGGATTTCCAACCCGAGGAAACCGGTACGTGACTCCCCTTTTACCCACACGGAGGGCAAAGGGGTTAGGATACAAACCAAGAATATCACATTTTAAACATCCATAACATTCAAGAAAGTAATGTTCATTAAAAGCAATCCAAACCAGTTTATTACAACAAAATCCTTTCCCCACTGGGGTTACATCAATTCCCATAAGAAAAACAAAACATAAATGGAAGAGAGTAAAAGTAATTATGGTCTTCCACCTTGGTGTATCCACTTAACGCCTGTAAGTCCCTGGAAAACAAACACAGTAGGAGGGGTGAGCAACCACGGCTCGGTAGGGATCATGTCTCCCTAACCCATCCCATGCTCCTAGCATCTACATGCCATGTGTACAAGTGCGGTGTCGTGTTACAATAATTTCAACAGACATAATAACAACCACATCAACAATTACAATCTTCCACTGCCACACAAGGCTAACAAAACACATCTCAAGCAAGTAGTTTAACCGCCTCTTCAGGCCATCGATTTAACCGCCTCTCAGGCAAAGTAGTTTAACCGCCTCTTCAGGCCACTTTGGTTTAACCGCCTCTCAGGCAAAGTAGTTTAACCGCCTCTTCAGGCCAGATAAGACAATCATGCACACAACACACACCACAATCACCCAAGCATAAAACCAAACACTTGGTGTGCACCCGTTCACAAGTACACAATCCCAAGCTATTCAGGCAATAGAGCAAACACCCAGGATACATCCATACACTAAATCACAAGTCCAGCCACACAGGCATATTACCAAACACGTAATGGGCATATACACACAGGCTATATTCACACAGGCTTTTCATCAAACATATAGCATGTAATCCACAGGAATCACACCAAAATGCCACTAAAGGCCAACATCCATATAGGAGATCACACCTATATGGATTACATATGTATATATAAACGGGATATAACTCCTAAATCTGCCCTAGAACCCTAGGACGAGGGGAGGATTTAGGAAGACACAGAACCCCTACCTTGTATGTTCTCCTGCTCCGCTTCCACGCAAGACTCCGACCATCCACGCAAGACGCTCCGGCAGCCACCGGAAGCTCTCCTTCCCTCTCTCTCTCTCTCTCTCTCTCTCTCTCTACGGTGGTGGAGCAACAAACCCTAAACCTAAAACAGAGGGGCTTCTCCTCCTTATATAGACAACACAACATCAAAACGACGTAGTTTTGATTAAGTGAATCCCAGGATCAAAACGACGTAGTTTTGATGGAACAAGCTATGACCTTTCCACATCCATACACACCAAAATATTCACAATTCCAACATGGTCCTTTGAGAAAAGATGATTAGAATGACAAAACCAAGGTAACTATGCAAAAACATGCTCGCCAGCCAATTTGCACGTGAATTCCCCAATTCACGTGCAACTCCAAATGCACTCCAAATGCGCTCAAACTTCACCCCTAGCCTCCTTGCATCATGTAGAAGAAAACCACACTTGCACGTGAATTGGACCCATTTCACGTGCACCTACATACACGTCCGTTTGGCCTGAAACCTGTTGGTAGATAGAGGACATCATTCTAAGCATCTTTCCTTTTGCACGTGAATTCATTGGAGTCCATTCACTAGGTCAAAATCTAGAAAAACTCTACTCAAAAGGCAAAAGCGTGACTAACTCAAGGTACGGGTCCTTACAACAAATGTCAAGAAGCTTTTGACAAAATCAAACAATTTGATCACACAAGTTACCACCTTTCCACATCCATACACACCAAAATATTCGAATTTCAACATGGTCCTTTGGAGAAAGTTCCTTAGAATAACAAAACCAAGGGAACCATGCAAAAATACACCTGCACGCCAATTTGCACGCCAATTCCCCAATTGGCGTGCAGCTCCAAATGCACTCAAACTTCACCACAAGTCTCCTTGCATCTTGTAGAGGCCTGAGGAGCAAAAATATGCTTGCACGTGAAATGGGTGAATTCACGTTCAGCTCCAAATGCTCTGAAATTTCTGTGGTAGATAGAGGACCTCATTCTAAGAAACTTTTTGTTCTTGCACGCCAATTGTTTGAGGCCATCTACTAGGTCAAAAGTGAGCTCCAAGATCAGCCAAAACAACTTAAACCGCCTTGAACGCATAAGATCTTCCTAGGGCATAAATGTACGCTATCGCTTGACACATGCACCTCTCAAAAGTCCCCTCTTGGGCTCATCTCTTACCTTAAACTTGTGTACCAACATCCAAGGTGTTTGTGGTTAACTCCTTACACACGGGTTACACACGGGTCATTACATCCTCTCCCCCTTAAGACTTTTCGTCCTCGAAAAGAAATGACATACGAGGAAAACAAACACAAGCTACCCATTTGCCACACGGCAGCTACAACACCCAAATGGGTCATACACCACACACGGCACAACGGCACATAACGGTACCACCATAATCCATAACCACAATAATGCACATAACACGTGTCCACATGGCACGAATACACATCCCAAGGCACATCACAAACAAGAACACATGTCTTTAAAAGACAATACAAATACATCAACGAATACAAGAAAACACATCACAAGAAAACATCACTATCCATCCCTTGGCCAACAGCCACCTCCCACGCTTAAGATTGTTCGTCCTCGAACAAGTCCGCACTTGCTCACGCATCACGGACTCACGTTCCCATGTCTCCTCCTCAATGCCACGGTGCTGCCACAGCGACGCGAACCAAAGGAATAGCACGACCACGCAAAAGCTTCTCTCGCCGATCGAGGATACGAATAGGGGCCTCAACGACGGACATGTCATCCTCGATGTCCAACGTCCCCCAATCAATCACATGAGTGGGGTCGGGGTGATACTTCCGGAACGGGACACGTGAAACACGTTGTGCACTCTACTCGGCCTCGGTGGTAACGCTAACCGGTAGGCTACGGGCCTACACGATCCAGATCTCAAAAGGACCAATAAACCGCGGAGATAGCTTGGAACCTCGCCCAAACCGTCGATGTCCACGACGTGGAGAGACACGAAGGAACACATGATCACCAACGAGAAAACTCCAAAGGTCGCCGTCGCTGATCCGCATAAGATTTCTGCCGACTCGAGCCGACAACAAACGGCGACGAATCAACTTGACCTTCTCGGTAGCCTCTTGAACCAAGCTGTGGCCCCAAGAGGGTGTCTCCCCCACCTCGGTCCAACACAAAGGGGATCGACACGGCCGTCCATACAACGCCTCAAAAGGAGCCATCCCAATGGATGCTCGATAAGCTGTTGTTGTAGGCAAACTCCACCAAAGGAAGGTGAGTTGCCCACGAACCCCCAAAATCTAGCACACAGGCCCGTAACATGTCCTCCATGGTCTGATTCATCCGCTCGGTCTGACCGTCCGTCTCGGGGTGAAAGGCTGTACTCAAGTGAAGCTTGGTCCCCATAGCCTCCTGCAAACCTGCCCCGGAAACGAGAAGTGAACCTCGAATCCCGGTCCGAGACAACCGATGATGGTACGCCATGCGATCTCACAATCTCGTTCATGTACAAGGACTCAAGGTCCCAATAGAGTCCCGCTCGCGAACAGCAAGGAAATGGGCCGACTTTGTGAGTCGATCCACAATCACCCAAATCATATCTTTCCGCCCGTGGTGGGTGGAAGACCGATCTACAAAATCCATCGCTATATGGTCCCACTTCCACTCCGCTATGGGCAAGGGCCGTAACATGCCCGCCGGCCGTGATGCTCGGCCTTCACCTGCCGACACGTGAGGCACCGCGAAACAAAGGCAGCTACATCGCGTTTCATCCCCGGCCACCAAAAATGTCCCCGAAGTGCATGGTACATCTTCGTACCCCCTGGATGCACAGCAACTCTAGGCCGGTGAAACTCCCTCATCACCTCATCCCTGAGGGAAGAAGCCACGACCAACCGCCCCTGAAATGACAACTCATGCTCGGGACCCTCTTCCGGTCCCCGGATAGCTCCCCGGCCTCAATACGGGCACGGAGAACCTCACACTCAATGTCACCCAGCTGTCCCTCCCGGACGCGCTGGTACAACTCGAGCACTACCACCAAAGGACTCGGGACTGTCCCACCATCACGAACAACAGCCGCAGCTATAACGTCGCCAACTGCTCCATCGGCTTCCACTCTCTCACAACCACCTCAGCTTTCCCTTTTACGCTCAACGCGTCGGCCACAACATTTCCCTTGCCCGGGGTATAGGCAAGAGTAAAATCAAAGGTTTGCAAATACTCCACCCATCTCCTTTGCCTCAAATTCAAGTCCTTCGAGTAAAGATGTCCTGAAGGCTCTTGTGATCCGAGAACACCACGAACTTTTCTCCCAAGAGGTAGTGCTGCCAACTCTTCAGGGCGAAGATAACGGCCGCTAACTCCGGATCATGAGTAGGATAATCGCTCATGAGGCTTCAAGTGCCTCGACCCATAAGCTACCACACCGTGCTCCTGCATAAGCACACACCCCAAACCAACCCCGGACGCATCACAGTACACCTCATATGGAATATCCTCCCTAGGCAACCTCAACACCGGTGCGGTGGTCAAACGGGTTTTGAGAGTCTCAAACGCCCTGCGGCACTTGTCCGTCCAATCAAACTTCACGCCCTTCCGAGTCAACGCTGTCCCATAGGAGCCGCCAAACGGGAGAACCCCTCTACAAAACGACGATAGTACCCCGCCAAACCAAGAAAACTACGGATCTCAAAACGTTGGTTGGCCTCGCCCACGATGCCACGGCCTCAATCTTGGCTGGGTCCACCCTAACTCCCTCAGGTGACACCACATGGCCAAGAAAGTGAACCTCCTGCAGCCAAAACTCACACTTGCTAAACTTAGCAAACAAGTGCTGGTCCCTCAAGGTTTGCAACACGTTGCCAAGTGCTCCACATGTTCCCTCTCGGTCTTGGAATACACCAAGATATCGTCGATAAACACCACCACGAACGAGTCTAGGTATGGAGCAAAGACCTGGTTCATCAAATGCATGAACACTGCTGGTGCATTAGTGAGCCCGAAAGGCATCACTACCCACTCATAATGCCCATACCTGCACCGAAAAGCCGTCTTAGGGATGTCCTCCTCCATAACCCCGAGACTGGTGATACCCCGACCGTAAATCTATCTTGGAAAACCACTGGGCCCCACTCAATTGGTCAAATAGGTCATCTATCCGAGGCAACGGGTACTTGTTCTTCACGATCCATGGATTCGGCTTCCTTAGTCGATGCGAGAGACGAAGCGTGCCATCGGCCTTCATAGCAAAGAGCACCGGAGCACCCCCAAGGTGAGGTACTCGGTCGATATACCCCCGGCCCACCAACTCCTCGATTTGCCTCTGAAGCTCCCTCAACTCAACTGGCCCCATACGATACGTTACTTGGGAAATCGGTCCCGTCCCCGGCACCATTCAATGGTGAACTCCACTCCTCTTAGGTGGCAAACTCCTCAGTTGCTCGGGAAAAACATCCCGAAATTGGTCCACAACAAGGCGGGCCACACCCTCTTTTCCACCTTCCCCTCCTCGTGAAGGTCAGGGCTGCCAACCTTGTGGGTAATGGCACCCCACTGGTCCAACACTGGCCCGGCCCGACTCGCCTCACAATCCCACTCCCCTGCGAGGTGCAAGAGGTCCCTGCAGGTGTCACGAAAGTCACACGCGCTGATAACAATCTATCTTGGCCTGGAAAGCCATAAGCCAATCCATACCCAAGATCGGGTCAAACGTACGCATGGGCATCACATGCAAATCAAAACGCAGCTCCACCTCTCCTATGGTTAACACACGGTCACGACACACTCGCCGTACCTCAATCATGCCTCCTACCGGAGACTCCACAACTAGGGGCCTCGCGGCCTCCACACAAGCTAACCCCAAGCCGTCTATTACAAGCTCAACAACAAACGAACATGATGCACCCGTATCGAAAAGTACGGAAGCTAATGTACGGGAGATCAAGAGGGTACCTCTAACCACCGATGGTCTGCTCCACCCTCGGTGGTGGGGGTGGTAGCTCGACCTCCTCCTGGTATGTCGCCTCCGGGCGCAAACACCCTTCCTTGGCCCGTGCCACTTGTCGGCTCACTCACTTGGACGCTTCCCGCTAAGGTTGCCTCTAGCCTCGGTCTGCTGCCGCTCCGGCCTCCCCCGGGGTCGGGTCTGACCGGATCTGCCTGGCCGGCCTGCCACCGACGAGTTGGTCTCTCGGTGGTGCACCGAAGCTAGCATCACTCCTCACGCCTGGATGCCGCGCCCCTATTCCCCCTGTTGCCACTCCTGCAAACCCGGCGCAAATGACCCTCTCGTCCACGGTTGTTGCATCGCCAGTCCTTGGGGCACTCCCCTTTGAAGTGACCCGCTCTCCACACGACGGTGGCATCGCTCGGTAGACTCCCAGCTGGACCACCCTGTCTTCCGCCGCCAAAGGTGAACCTCCCGGGGTTCACGGATGTCCGACCCCGACTGCGAAAAGAACCTGCTATCCCTCTCCTCCGTCTTGAGCCTCTTGGACCCTGCATCTCGATCGGGCCCACTCTGGGCCTGGCGCCCCTGATGGGCCTGCCTCCCATCATCCGGTTCTCTCTCGGCTATACGGGCCGTCTCCACGGCCTCGGCCATAGGTCCTCGACGTAGAATCGCCACCCTCTCCCTAAGGGCTGGCCTGAGACCCAAGGTGAACTTGTGGGCCTTCAGGTCCTCCCTTACCGTCTCAAGGAGCAAACCTACTCAATCTCCGGAACTCCCGCTCATACTCGGGTACCGTCTTGGATCCCTGCCTAGCTGCCAAATTCTTCCCTCTTCTCGCCATCTCACCGATTCCGGAAGAACTCATCATGGAAGAGTTGCAAGAACTCCTCCCAAAACATGAGTTGCACCGCACGGCTCCCCGCAACACTCGTCCACCACTCCAAAGCGTCCCCCTCCAGTTGCCCTAATTGCCGGTCGCACCTTATCCTCCTCCCGGGGCAGGGAGAAAGGAGAACACATGCTCAATCTGCCTCGACCACTGCTCGGCTACCACAGGTCTTCTCCCCCCTTAAATCGCGGAGGTTGTTCCTTTCGGAACCGTGTCACCACGTCATCCTCTGCACGGGTCGGTACACCACCCAGCGAACTCTCACGCTCACGAGGCGGCTCTCCTACTGGTGGTGGTGGTGGTGGCACCACCGTCTGTGCCGCCATCTCACGGCGCACCTCCTCCCGAACGTCTGCCGGAGCCCCTCCCGAAGCTCTCGTACCTCCAGCCGGATGCCTTCTTGTAGGCGTGCCGGTAGCGAACGCATGCCCTCCAACGGATGGTCCCGCACCCGGACCCTCATGGGCAGATGACTCATCAGCCACTGCCCGGACGCACGTGTCACTCTCCTCGGTGGCATTCTTACTACATGAAGTAAGATGCACAAACGTCGGGACGCGTTTGACTACTAACAAGTTGACTACCTCTACCCCATTATCAATTTCACTAACACATGACATTACACACATACATTGCATCAATCACATTTCACGAGTTCACGATCCAGTACACATTGCCAAACAAATCGAGTTGCACATTTCACTTAATCATGTGATCTTATCCACGGTTTAGCATACATTCACAAAGAAATGCAACTAGTGCCCTAATGCCAATGCATGCAAATCCTATCACAAGACTGGACTACCCTAAGTACACCTTGGAGGCTCAAAGAGGACCATGTTGATCAGGCATGTCCCTCCAGGCTCCTCCAAAGGACTTAGGATAACCAAGTCCGCCCACTACCCTAGGCCAACTAGACCATGCTCGATACCATATTGTCACGCCCGGATTTCCAACCCGAGGAAACCGGCACGTGACTCCCCTTTTACCCACACGGAGGGCAAAGGGGTTAGGATACAAACCAAGAATTTTACATTTCAAACATCCACAACACATTCAAGAAAGTAATATTCATAAAAATATTCCAAACCAGTTTATTACAACAGAATTCTTTCCAATCCCATCCCCACCAGGGTTACATCGATTCCCATAAAAGAAAACAACATAAATGGAAGAGAGTAAAATGGTTAAGGTCTTCCACCTTGGTGCATCCACCTAACGCCTGTAAGTCCCTGGAAAACAAGCAAAACACGGTAGGAGGGGTGAGCAACCACGGCTCGGTAGGGATCAAGTCTCCCCAACCCTTCCCATGCTCCTAGCGGCTACATGCATGTGCACAGGTGTAGTGACGTGTTACAACAATCTCAACAAACAATAACAAACCACATCGGTAGTCACAATTATCCACCACACAAAACACAAGTGATTTAACCGCCTCTTCAGGCCAAGTTATTTAACCGCCTCTTCAGGCCAAGTGATTTAACCGCCTCTTCAGGCCCCTGGTTTAACCGCCTCTTAGGCAAAGTAGTTTAACCGCCTCTTGAGCCCAGATACCACAGATCGGGCACACAACTTACACCACAGTCACACAAACATAAAACCAAACACTTGGTGTGCACCCGCTCACAAGTGCACAAACCCAACCATTCGAGCAACGAGAACACACACCCAACGATACATACATACACTAAATCACAAGTCCGGCCACACAGGCATATTATCAAACACGTAATGGGCATATACATACAGCTATATTCACACAGGCGTTTCATCGAACACATAGCATGTAATCCATTGAATCACACCAACATGCCACTAAGGCCAACATCCATATAGGAGATCACACCTATATGGATTACATATTTATATATAACAGTTATAACCATAAATCCGCCCTGGAACCCTAGGACAGAGAAGGACTTAGGAAGAACAGAACCCCTACCTCAAGGAAAACGCAACAACGCAAAGAACGGTCCGATTCCAAGCCGAACGCCGTCCACCCACGAAGCACCGACCACCCACGCAAGACGCCCGGCGGCAACCAGGAGCTCCCCTTCCCTCTCTTTCTCTCTGCGACCGGTGGTGAAGCAACAAACCCTAAACCTAAAACAGAGGGGCTTCTCCTCCTTATATGGACAACACAACATCAAAACGACGTAGTTTTGATTAAGTGAATCCCAGGATCAAAACGACGTAGTTTTGATCACACAAGTTACCACCTTTCCACATCCATACACACCAAAATATTCGAATTTCAACATGGTCCTTTGGAGAAAGTTCCTTAGAATAACAAAACCAAGGGAACCATGCAAAAATACACCTGCACGCCAATTTGCACGCCAATTCCCCAATTGGCGTGCAGCTCCAAATGCACTCAAACTTCACCACAAGTCTCCTTGCATCTTGTAGAGGCCTGAGGAGCAAAAATATGCTTGCACGTGAAATGGGTGAGTTTTTTTTTTTTTTTTTTTTTTTTTTTTTTTTTTTTTTTTTTTTTTTTTTTTTTTTTTTTTTTTTTTTTTTTGTTTTTTTTTTTTTTTGTTTTGTGGGTGTTGGGTTGGGTTTTGGGGTTTTTTTTGTGTTTTTTTTGGGGTTTTTTTTTTTTTTTGGTGTTTTTTTTTTTTTTTTTTTTTCTTTTTTTTTTTTTTTTTTTTTTTTTTTTTTTTTTTTTTTTTTTTTTTTTTTTTTTTTTTTTTTTTGGGTTTTTTTTTTTTTTTTTTTTTTTGTGTTTTGGTTGGGGGGTTTTTTGTGTGTGCTTTTTGGTTGGTGCCCATTCCCGCTTTTTTGGGGATAGGGCAAACACCCAACATACATCCATACACTAAATCACAAGTCCAGCGCACAGGCATATTACCAAACACGTAATGGGCATATACACACGGCTATATTCACACAGGCTTTTCATCAAACATATAGCATGTAATCCACAGAATCACACCAAAATGCCACTAAAGGCCAACATCCATATAGGAGATCACACCTATATGGATTACATATGTATATATAAACAGATATAACTCTACAATCTGCCCTAGAACCCTAGGACAGAGGAGGATTTAGGAAGAATAGAACCCCTACCTTGTATGTTCTCCTGCTCCCGCTTCCACGCAAGACTCCGACCACCCACGCAAGACGCTCCGGCAGCCACCAGAAGCTCTCCTTCCCTCTCTCTCTCTCTCTCTCTCTCTCTCTCTCTCTGCGACGGCTGGTGGAGCAACAAACCCTAAACCTAAAACAGAGGGGCTTCTCCTCCTTATATAGACAACACAACATCAAAACGACGTAGTTTTGATTAAGTGAATCCCAGCATCAAAACGACGTAGTTTTGATGGAACAAGCTATGACCTTTCCACATCCATACACACCAAAATATTCACAATTCCAACATGGTCCTTTGAGAAAAGATGATTAGAATGACAAAACCAAGGTAACTATGCAAAAACATGCCTGCACGCCAATTTGCACGTGAATTCCCCAATTCACGTGCAACTCCAAATGCACTCCAAATGCGCTCAAACTTCACCCCTAGCCTCCTTGCATCATGTAGAAGAAAACCACACTTGCACGTGAATTGGACCCATTTCACGTGCACCTCACATACACGTCCGTTTGGCCTGAAACTTCTGTGGTAGATAGAGGACATCATTCTAAGCATCTTTCCTTTTGCACGTGAATTCATTGGAGTCCATTCACTAGGTCAAAATCTAGAAAAACTCTACTCAGAAGGCAAAACTGTGACTAACTCAAGGTACGGGTCCTTACAACAAATGTCAAGAAGCTTTTGACAAAATCAAACAATATCTGTCTAATCCACCCATTTTGATCCCACCAGTACCGGATAGACCTCTGATCTTATACTTGACCGTTCAGGAGTCAGCGATGGGTTGTGTCTTGGGGCAACAAGATTCTACAGGCAAGAAGGAGCAGGCCATTTATTACCTCAGCAAGAAGTTCACCATTAATGAAGAAAACTACACACCCTTGGAGAAGACGTGCTGTGCTCTTGTCTGGATAACGAGAAGATTGAGGCAATACACTCTTTATCATACTACTTGGCTGATTTCAAGGCATGATCCGCTCAAATATCTCTTGGAAAAACCATCAATTTCTGGAAGAATCGCCAAATGGCAGTTGATCCTATCAGAGTACGATATCATCTACGTACCTCAAAAAGCCATAAAAGGAAGTGCGATAGCCGACTATCTGGCAGATAGAGTGCTGGAAGACTTTAAGCCCATGACTATTGGCTTCCCAGATGAGCACATTAACATCATTTCGGCCGAAGTATCAGACATATGGACGATGTGGTTTGATGGAGCCTCTAGTCTCTTAGGTCACGGTGTTGGGGCCATCCTGATATCCCCAAAAGGCGAACATTTCCCCATGACGGCAAAGCTAACCTTCCCTTGTACAAACAATGTGGGAGAGTATGAGGCTTGTGTGATGGGACTTCAAGAAGCCATTCACAAAGGAATCAAAAAATTGCGAGTGTTCGGCGATTCAGCACTCATCATTTTTCAAGTAAGGGGTGAATGGGAGACTCGAAACCACAAATTAATCCCATATCGGAAGCACATTGCAGAGTTAGCCGAGCAATTCGAAGACATCACATTTGAGCATATGCCCAGGGAATACAATCAGCTCCCAGACGCGCTGGCAACTCTAGCCTCCCTCCTTCGGCTAGACACAAAGTTGGAAGTTCAGTCTTTTGATATCCGCATACAAGATGCTCCTGCACATTGCATGGCCATTGAAGGACACACTGAAGAAAAACCTTGGTTTGAGGACGTCAAACAATATTTGCTTAAGCAAGAATACCCAGCAGAGGCCACTGAATCTGATAAGAGAAATATCCGAAGGTCAGCATCCAACTATTATATTGATGGCTCAATTCTGTATAAGAGAAACCACGACATGGTGCTTTTGCGGTGTGTGGCAAAAGAAGAATTAACACAAATCATGAAAGAACTGCATGAAGGGGAATGTGGTTCACATGCAAAGGGACACACATTAACAAGACAAATCATGCGAATGGGCTACTATTGGGTCACCATGGAAAAAGATTGCATTGAATATGTGCGAAATTCCTTAAGTGTCAAATTTATGGCAATAAGATCCAAGTACCACCATCCAAACTGCATGTGATGGTCTCCCCGTGGCCGTTCTCACTTTGGGGCATTGACGTTATCGGACCAATATATCCAAAAGCTTCTAATGGTCATCGTTTCATTTTGGTAGCCATTGATTACTTCACCAAGTGGGTGGAAGCAGCATCATACGCTAATGTCACACAAGCTGTGGTACTTCGATTTATACGGAACAACATCATATGCCGATATGGTCTTCCCAAGCAGATCATAACGGACAATGCTGCCAATTTGAACAGCCGGATGATAGGGAGGTTGTGCGAAACATACAAAATTCAACACTGCAACTCGACCCCCTATCGCCCAAAGATGAATGGAGCAGTCGAGGCAGCCAACAAGAACATCAAAAATATTATCAGAAAGATGATTGAAACATACAAAGATTGGCACGAGAAGCTACCTTACGCTTTGCACGCCTATCGTACCTCAGTGCGTACTTTGACTGGGGTAACTCCATTTTCTTTGGTCTATGGCATGGAAGCAGTTCTACCGGTCGAAGTGGAGATACCTTCCCTCCGAATACTTAAGGACACTCAGCTCGAAGAAGCAGAATGGGCCCAAAGTCGTTATGAGCAGTTGAATTTAATTGAAGGCAAGCGCTTGGCACGGTTGCCAGGAGGACAGTGTATCAACAGAGAATGATGAACAATTACAATAAAAAGGTGAAGCCCAGAAGCTTTCAAGAGGGTGATCTTGTCCTCAAGAAGATCTTGCCAATTCAACATGACCATAGAGGCAAGTGGACTCCCAATTATGAAGGCCCATATGTTGTGAAAAAAGCATTCTCAGGAGGCGCATTGATCCTTGCCAAAATGGACGGAGACGAACTTCCTAATCCAGTGAATAGCGATGCCGTCGAAAAGTTTTATGCTTAACTCTCATGCCTCCCAACCAAATTCTTTTTCTTACAATGAGCGGACTTGGTGAAAACCCGAAAGGGCACCAAGGGTAAAATACAAAGCTCTAACAAAAGACAAAAAAGGAAAATAAAGGCGGACTTAGTGAAAACCCGAAAGGGCACCAATGGTAAAATACAAAGCCAGCAATAAATCTTGAAGGGTGAAATCAGTTCAGTCAGAAACTGAAGGGATCAGGACCACGACAATTTGGGTCCGTTGCAAGTAGTAGAGACAACATCATCCAAAAACAGCAACTGCAAACAGTGGAAGACTTGGTCAAACCTGCGGCATACTCGAATCCAATTTGTACATTATGCTTTTAAAGACTTGCGATTCTGTTTATCGGATTATGACAATAGGACACTTTTTATGATATAAATGTGTTTTGTGGAATTAAACCAGCAAAAATCTTTTTATCTCTTTAATCATGTTACATCTTCTTCATTTCACATTTAAGTAGAACATCTTAAATCCCCAGTAAACTCTTCTAGCATTGCCTTATGAGTAGGGCCAAGCTCAAAATCCTCAAACAACTTAAAGCCCCCAATTCGGAGTACTCATATCTCCACGGGATATCACTATCCCCAAAGAAGCCGTCAAATCAAGCTCCTCAATATGGTGAAGCAAAATTTAACAGACCCTTCATGCACAACAGGGGGTTCCCCAGCAAAGACAGGGCGGACTCTCCATCCAAAGAGAACATTGTTCCCCAACAAGTTGAATGTTAGCCAACAGCCAAACCCTCAGTAATATATCACGTGGCATTCAATGCATACATCGCATAACATCACATTGCATCA
This sequence comes from Taxillus chinensis, assembly GCA_023512835.1. NCBI lineage: Eukaryota > Viridiplantae > Streptophyta > Magnoliopsida > Santalales > Loranthaceae > Taxillus > Taxillus chinensis. Next base: position 33,041,865 of record CM042086.1, read on the forward strand.
TATTTCACCACAAGTTGAGGTTTATGCATCCCCGCATACAGCACATTGCATTCCATGCATCATTGGCATACATTCAACATACTCCGTAATTGCAGGAATGTTGCTGCCTCTGGAGGTCCTAGGAGCTCATATTCAGCAAACTTCCCTTCAAGCTATCCTAGCTTTCTTCAACTGTGCAACTCTTTCTTTGCAATTTCCCCAAGCTCTAAGCACATCCCTTTTGGCAGTTGACAAACTTTTCCCATTTTGGGTCACCTCGTAGAGCGATCTCCTTGAGTGAACTCGTAGAGGGAGCTTAAATTGGGTTACTTCCCAAACTCACCAATTCTTTAAAGCATTTCCCCAAATACCAATTGATGTCTCCAACAAGTCTTTCCAGTTTAAGCCTATCGTTGCTATGGGCTTTCCCATTTTTCAATTCAAGCCTATCGTTGCAGTGGGCCTTTTATTTTTCACTTTAAGCCTATCGTTGCTGTGGGCTTTCCCGTTTTTCAATTCAAGCCTATCGTTGCTGTGGGCTTTTCCATTTTTAATTTAAGCCTATCGTTGCTGTGGGCTTTCCATTTTCAATTCAAGCCTATCGTTGCAGTGGGCCTTTCATTTTTCCGTTTAAGCCTATCGTTGCTGTGGGCTATCCATTTTCAATTCAAGCCTATCGTTGCTGTGGGCTATCCGTTTTCAATTCAAGCCCATCATTGTTGTGGGCCTTTTTCCATTTTTCAATTCGAGCCTATCGTTGCTGTGGGCCTTTCAGTTTTCAATTCAAGCCCATCATTGTTGTGGGCCTTTTTCCATTTTTCAATTCGAGCCTATCGTTGCTGTGGGCCTTTCAACTTTTAGTTCACGCCCATCATTGCTGTGGGCCTTATCCTTTTTCAGTTCAAGCCTGTCATTGTTGTAGGCTTTCAATCTCTGGTATCAAACGACCTTAGATGCCTCATCAAGGTATTATCCAAGTACACCGGCCTATGAAGCCCCTTTTCCCTCTCGGGGACGAACCCAACCGTCGCACTTCTTCCTCTAGGTAAGTCAGGTAAGTGCTCCAACCCGTCCAAAATGACTCCCTTTTATCTTTGTACGTTGTTTGTATACAAACAGTGCACAAAGAGGGGCAGCTGTTGGACCCCATTTTGTCCGGGTTGGACATACTAACCCCATTTGATATACCTTTCTGCCCATGCCATGTACCTTGTTGAACAGGTCCACAATGATCCCATACTTCCAAGGAATGGTCTACCCCAATCGGCACGAGATGGAAACAATTGACACGGATGGGGGAGTTCAAAATTAATGACTTTTGCTACAAGTCCTTGAAGCGCCCCAAGACCAACACCAGGTGATGGAGGATGAAAATTCGAGACGAACGCACTTGACCGAGCTCAAATCGGACTTAAAATGAAGGAGTTATGGCCAAAACAACTTTCGTTGGAAAAAGTCAAACTTGCCAAAAGATGGTCAATGCCCCTGGTCAAACTGCCCGCAAAAGTGATCATGCGAAACCCTTCAAAATGCCTATGTAGGCGAATACGGATCTCCCCAAACAATTCCTGGAAGGTTACCCATTTTGCATTTTTGGTGGGGGTAAAAAGGTAATTAAAAGTTAAAAAAAAAAACTTCGGGGTTGACCGTTGACCGTTGACCTGCCGACACTGCGACCCATTGACCTTCGAAGCCTCGAAGCCCTGAAGCCCAAAGCCCCGAAGCCTCGAAGCCTCGAAGCCCCGAAGCTCGAAGCCCCGAAGCCTCGAAGCTTGAAGCCTCGAAGCTCGAAGCCTCGAAGCCCCGAAGCCCCGAAGCCTCCAAGCCTCGAAGCCCCGTTGACCTGCTGATTCCACCTTCGACCCTTCGACCCCCGAAGCTCCAACCCTGCCGACACTCCGACCTTCGAACCTTGACTTGCAATACCAGTAAGTTTTTGGACCGTTGACCGTTGACCTTCGACCTGCCGACACTTCGACCCGTTGACCGTTGACTTTTGCCCCACCGAAATTCGACCCACCGAAGCTTCAACCCTGCCGACACTTCGACCTGCCGACACTCCGAACTTCGACCCGCAGCACCCGCACGTCTTCCACCATTGACCGAAGCTTCGAACCGTGACACCGACCTGCCGACGCTCCGACCTGCCGGCACTTCGAACCTCCGACCCTTTCTGCCTTCGCTGATTCTTTTTTTCGCTGGCTTCCCGCGTCGACTTTTTCTCACGGGTTTCCCTTTTTTCCTCTCACTGGTCGTTCACGGGACTTGTCTTATGTGCTGGCCATCTAACAAAGCATCATTTTAATACTTGTCGGTCACATGTGCTGCTAAAATACAAATGCAAAAAAGGCAATCACGAGCTGCCCTATTTCCCGCACACACTGTCCTCCCGACAAGGCATCAAACCTGGAAATTAAAAATACTGCATCAAATAATACAGCAATTAATGACAATGGAGCCAAAAAACTTTTCTGCAGCACTTTAAGAGGTATTCGACAGTCCCTGCGCAGGGGGGGATTCTTTTTTTGAGGGAAAAATTCATTAAGGAAAAGAGAAGAGTTCTTCGGGGTGTGGGTTTTCATTGAAGATAAAAAAAAAAAGAGAGAAGAGAAAGATCATGAATTAAGAGCACAGTTCGCTGAAAGAAAAAAAGGGAGAATCCTCCATCATCCCAGTGCAGAGAGAAAAAATAGAGAGTTAAGAGAAAAAAGGTGGCCTGGTTCGTTGAGACTGGGGAGCGCTAGTTGGTCAAAAAAAAAAGGGAGCTGATTGGTTGAGATCATCGTTGAAAAAAGGGGTTGTTCGTTGAAAAAACACAGTGCAAATAGAGATCCAAAATCCAGAAAAGAGAGGATTACATCCAGTCTTTCTGCCATTCAGCTGGTCCTTTTAAGATTCAGTCCTATCTTGTTCCAGCCCTCCTTTTTTTTTTTTTTGCCTATCTGCCTATCTCGTTCCAACCCCCTTTCGATTCAGTCCTCCAATCTGCCTATCTGTCTATTTGCTTTTTGCCCAGAGTCAAAACAAAAAAAGGAAGAAGAGAACTCTGCCCCAGTCTCGTCCTAGCGAAAATAGAGAGAGAAAGAAAAAAAGAAAGACAGAAAAAGAAAAAGGAGAGGCCCCTGCTTCCCACGCCCAGGTCTGCTGCAAATTTCACCCAGCCACCTCTCTTTAAAAACACCAAGAAAGGACTCGCGTCTTCCCGCCAACGTTGCAGCAATCGAAGCCCTAAATCCAAGATAAAGTCGGTTTAATTTCTCATTTCGATTTGCTTTACGCTATTCTTTTGTTTTTATTGTAATTGTGGTATTGTGTTGTTTCTTTTCATTATCTCACCTTTTATTAATTTTCTTCCGTTTTATTGACTGTAATTGTCGTGACACACAAAATTGTAATATGTAACAGCAAGGAAACTCAAAAAAAAAAAGAGAGAGAGCAAAGGGAGGCATGAAGAAAAAGAAAAAAAAGAGAGTGATTTTATTTTTGTGGATGTCACACTCACACACTCCACATCTATTTTGATATATGCATTTTCAATTTCAAAAAAAAAAAAAAAAAACAAACAAACAAACAAATAAACAAGCAAAAAAAAAAAAACAAAATAAGACAGAAAAACAAGCAAAAAAAAAAACAAAACGTTTTTCAATAAAATGTTTTTTTCAAAATCTCTTCAATAACATGTTTTGAAAATGTTTTCATGAAATGTTTTCCAAATGTCTTCCAACAAAAACAAAAAAAATGTTTTCATATTTTCAAACAAAAAAAAAGAAAATAAGAATTAGTACTTCAATTTCCCAAACCAAAAAAAAAAAAAAAAACAAAAAAAACAAGAAAAAAACAACAAAAAGACCAAAATGTTTTTTTACAAAACATAGAAAACAAAAAAATGTATGTTTTCTAACCCCAAAAAAAACAAAAAAAAAAACAAAACAAAACAAAACAAAAAAACAAAAAAAGGGAAAATAATAAAAATCATTTTCTAGGACTCCCAAAACAAAACCAAAAACCCAAAACCAACCCATAGGATCTCATTCTCCACTTCAAAACAAAAAACCAAAATTTTTAGGATTCCCTTTTTAGAAATTTAGGATAAATCCATTTTAACCATAACTTTAATAAATAACTTAGCTAAATAAAAATCATAGACTTTTTAGGAAACTTAACCCAGTTATGACAGTACAAATAAAAGAAAAACCTCCTCCTAAATTAGATACCTAAAGGGCGCTGTAGGGGTGTTAATCCTTCCCTACACGTAACCAACTCCCGAACCCATCTCTGATAACGCAGACCACACACTTAAGACTACTCAAAGTAGAGGGTATCCAACTGTACCCCAAAAACAGTTGGTGGCGACTCTAAATTTTTTCACCATTGGTTTAGTTTGAGCTCAACCCAAAAGGGCCCGGATGAAAACCAGTGATGACAACTACCATGTGGATTGTGCTGTGTGCAATGTGGATTGATGTAATGTGTGAAATGTGACATGCCTTGTGATAGTAGCATTGTTAACTGGGGTAGAGATAGTGACACGCGATACGTTATGAATTCGTTTGGACAGTTGTCTTACTTACTTCACGTAGTAAGAATGCCACCAAGGAGAGTGACACGTGCGTCCGGGACAGTGGCTGATGAGTCATCTGCCCATGAGGGTCCGGGTGCAGGGCAGTCCGCAGGAGGACATGCGCTGTTGCTAGCGCAATTGCGTGAGGGCATCCGATAGGAAGTCAGGAGCTGAGGGAAGGTATCCGGCAAGAAGTTCGGGAGGAGGTGCGCCGTGAGATGGCAGCACAGCAGGTGGTGCCACCACCAGCCGGGGAGTTACCTTGTGAGCGTGAGAGTTCGCTAGGTGGCATACCAATTCGTGCGGAGAATGATGTGGTGACGAGGTTCCGAAAGGAACACCCTCCGAGGTTCAAGGGAGAAGATGAACCCTTGGTGGCTGAGCATTGGTTGAGGCATATCGAGCATGTGTTTTCCTTCCTCCTACCCCGGGAGGAGGATAAGGTGAGGCTGGCCATTCGACAGCTGGAGGGGAACGCTTTGGAGTGGTAGCAGAGTGTCACGGGGAGCCGTGCGGTGCAGTTTATGCTGAGGGAGGAGTTTTTGAAACTCTTCCATGATGAGTTCTTCCCTGAGTCCTTGAGATGGCAGAAGAGAGAAGAATTTGGCAGCCTGAAGCAAGGATCAAAGACGGTGCCCGAGTATGAGCGGGAGTTCCAGAGCCTGAGTAAGTTTGCCCCCGAGACTGTGGCGAAGGAGGACCTGAAGGCCCACAAGTTCACCTTGGGTCTCACGCCAGCTCTTAGGCAGAGGGTGGCGATTCTACGTTTGAGGACCTATACTGAGGTTGTTGAGACAGCACGTATAGCTGAGAGACAGCTGGATGATGAGAGGCAGGCCCATCAGGGTCGCCAGTTGCAAGGCGGATCTGAAGATGATTCGGGGCCCAAGATGCCCAAGACCAAAGAGAGAGATAATAGTTCCTTCCGCAGGAGGGGACAGACATTAGTGAACCTAGAGAGGTCTAGCTTTGGCGGTAGCAGACAGGGAGGTCCAGTAGGTGGTCTCCCAGTGGTTGTCATTGCTGCGGGGAGCAAGGCCACTTTAGGAGGGAGTGTCTAAAGAAAGACTAGAAATGCAATAGTTATGGACGAGAGGGCCATCTGAGCCGGGTTTGCCGGAGTGGCAACAAGGGGGTTGGATGCATGACATCCAGCACGAGGAGTGATGCCGATTTCCGTGCACCAGTAGAGAGACCAGCTCGTCAGTGGCAGGCTAGTCAGGCAGGATCGAACCAGACCCGTCCCCAGGGGAGGCCGAAGTGGCAGCAGACTGAAGCGGGAGGCAGCCTTGGCGGGAAGTGCCCAGTGAGTGAGCCGACCAGTGGCACGGGCCAAGGGAGGGTGTTTGCGCTGGAGGCGACATACCAGGAGGAGGCTAAGCTACCACCTCCACCAGCGGATGGTGGGGCAGGACCATCGGTGGTTAGAGGTACCCTCTTAATCTCTCGTACGCTTGTTTCTGCACTTTTTGATACGGGTGCATCTTGTTCGTTTGTCGCTGAACTTTTGATTGAGGGATTGGGGTTAGCATGTGTTGAGGTAGAGAGACCCCTAGCAGTGGAGTCTCCGGTGGGAGGTATGATTGAGGTGCGGCATGTTTGCCGTGACTGTGTGTTAACCATAGGAGATGTGGAGCTAAGTTTTGACTTGCATGTAATGCCCTTGCATACATTTGATCTGATCTTGGGTATGGATTGGCTTATGGCTTTCCAGGCCAAGATAGATTATTATCGGCGGCGTGTATCCTTTGTGACACCTACAGGGACTTCTTGCACCCTGCAGGGGGAGTGGGATTGTGAGGTGAGTCGGGCTGGGCCAGTGTTGGACCAGTGGGGTGCCATTACCCACAGGTTGGCAGCCTTGACCTTTGCTGAGGAGGGGAAAGTAGAAAAGAGAGTGTGGCCAGTAGTTGTTGACCAATTTCAGGATGTCTTTCCTGACCAGTTGAGGAGTTTACCTCCTAAGAGGAGTGTGGAGTTCACCATTGAGTTGGTATCGAGGACTGGCCCAATCTCCCAAGTAGCATATCGTATGGGGCCAGTCGAGCTGAGGGAGCTTCAATGGTAGATAGAGGAGTTGGTGGACCAAGTACCTCACCTTGGGGTGCTCCGGTGCTCTTTGCAAAGAAGGCAGATGGCACGCTATGCCTTTGCATCGACTATATGAAGCTGAATTCGGTGACTGTGAAGAACAAGTATCCGTTGCCTCGGATAGATGACCTGTTTGACCAGTTGAGTGGAGCCCAATGGTTTTCCAAGATAGATCTACGGTCAGGGTATCATTAGTTGAGGGTTAGGGAGGAGGACATCCCTAAGACTGCTTTTCGGTGCAGGTATGGGCACTATGAGTGTGTAGTGATGCCTTTCGGGCTCACTAATGCCCCAGTAGTGTTCATGCATTTGATGAGCCAGGTCTTTGCTCCATACTTGGATTCCTTTGTTGTGGTGTTTATAGATGATATCTTGGTATATTCCAAGACGGAGAGGGAGCATGTGGAGCAATTGGCAACTGTATTGCAAACCTTCAGGGACTAGCAATTGTTTGCTAAGTTTAGCAAATGTGAATTTTGGATGCAGGAGGTCCATTTTTTTGGCCATGTGGTGTCAGCTGAGGGAGTTAGGGTGGACCCAGCCAAGATTGAGGCTGTGGCATCGTGGGAGAGGTCAACCAATGTTTTTGAGAGGGAGTTAGGGTATTACCGTCATTTTGTAGAGGGATTCTCCCGTTTGGTAGCTTCTATGACGGCGTTGACCCGGAAGGGAGTGAAGTTTGAGTGGACTGACAAGTGTCAGCAGGCATTTGAGGCTCTCAAAACCCGTTTGACCACTGCACCAGTGTTGAGGTTACCTCGGGAGGATATCCCATATGAGGTATATTGTGATGCGTCTAGGGTTAGTTTGGGGTGTGTGCTTATGCAGGAGCACAGTGTGGTAGCTTATGGGTCGAGGCAGCTGAAGCCTCATGAGCAGAATTACCCTACTCATGATCTTGAGTTTGCGACTGTCATCTTTGCCTTGAAGAGTTGGCAACATTACCTTTTGGGGGAGAAGTTCATAGTGTTTTCTAATCACAAGAGCCTTCAGTACATCTTTACTCAGAAGGACTTGAATTTGAGGCAGAGGAGATGTGTGGAGTATTTGCAGACCTTGGACTTTACTCTTGCCTATACCCCGGGCAAGGGTAATGTTGTGGCTGACGCATTGAGCAGGAAAGGGAGAGCTGAGGTGGCCGTGAGAGAGTGGAAGCTGATGGAGCAGTTGGCGATGTTGCAGCTGCAGCCTGTTGTTCGTGATGGTGGGACAGTCCTGAGTCCCTTGGTTGTTGTGCCTGAACTGTACGAGCGCGTCCAGGAGGGACAGTTGGGTGACATTGAGTATGAGGTTCTCCGTGCCCGTATTGAGGCTGGTGAGCTGTCTGAGTGTTGGACAGAGGGTCCTGAGCATGAGTTGTCTTTTCAGGGGTGGCTAATAGTGGCTTCTTCCCTCCGGGATGAGGTGATGAGGGAGTTTCATCAGTCTAGGCTTGCCGTGCATCCAAGGGGTACAAAGATGTATCATGCGCTGCGGGGACATTTTTGGTGGCCTGGGATGAAACGTGATGTAGCTACTTTTGTTTCGAGGTGCCTCACTTGTCAACAAGTGAAGGCTGAGCACCAGCGGCCGGATGGCATGTTACAGCCATTGCCAATAGCCGAGTGGAAGTGGGACCACGTAGCGATGGACTTTGTAACTGGACTTCCACCCACTGCTGGGTGATTGTGGACCGGATGACTAAGTCGGCCCATTTTCATGCTATCCGCGAGCGGGATTCCATCGGGGCCTTAAGTCAGCTGTATGTGAACGAGGTGGTGCGACTACACGGGGTGCCATCATCAATTGTGTCCGACAGGGATTCGAGGTTTACTTCTCATTTTTGGACACGTTTGCAAGAGGCTTTGGGGACAAAGCTTAACTTGAGTACAGCCTTTCACCCTGAGACTGACGGTCAGACGGAGAGGACGAATCAGACCATGGAGGACATGTTGAGGGCTTGTGTGCTAGATTTTGGGGGTTCGTGGGCAACTCACCATCCTTTGGTGGAGTTTGCCTACAATAACAGTTATCAGGCATCCATTGGGATGGCTCCTTTTGTGGCGTTGTATGGGCGGCTGTGCCGATCACCCTTGTGTTGGACTGAGGTAGGAGAGGCAGCTCTCTTGGGACCACAGTTGGTTCAAGAGGCTACTAAGTTGGTCAAGTTGATCCGTTAGCGCTTGTTATCAGCCCAGAGTCGACAGAAATCTTATGCGGATCAGCGGCGGCGACCTTTGGAGTTTCTGTGGGAGATCATGTGTTTCTCTGTGTCTCTCCACGACGTGGACATCAGCGCTTTGGGAGAGGTTCCAAACTCTCTCCCCGGTTCATTGGTCCTTTCGAGCTTATAGCTCGTGTGGGGCCTGTCGCTTACCGGTTAGCATTGCCACCGCGATTGAGTCGAGTACACAATGTGTTCCACGTGTCCCAGTTGAGGAAGTATAATCCTGACCCCACTCATGTGATCGATTGGGGCACATTGGACATTGAGGATGACATGTCCGTTGTTGAGGCCCCTATCCGTATCCTCGATCGGCGGGAGAAGCTTTTGTGTGGTTGTGCTATTCCTTTGGTTCACGTGCTGTGGCAGCACCGTGGAATTGGGGAGGAGACATGGGAACGTGAGTCCATGATGTGTGAGCAGCACCCAGAGTTGTTCGAGGACGAACAATATTAAGGGTGGGAGGCGGCTGTAGTGATGTGTTTTCTTGTATGTGGTTCATGATTTGTTGTATTTGTATTTGTATTTGTATTTGTAGACTGATATTTATATTTATATTGAGATGTGTTTTGAGATTCCAATGTGGTTGAGATGTCCCGTTATGTTGTGTGATCCATCTGGGCGTTGTGGCTTGCTGTCTTGCAAATGGGCCGCATGTGTTTGTTTTTCCTTGCATGTTGTTTCTTTTCGAGGACGAAAAGTCTTAAGGGGAAGAGGATGTAATGACCCGTGTTTTGCGGTATGTAAGAAGTTAATCACAGATGACTTGTGAGTGGAAATTGTTGGGTTTTAGGGAGTTTCCTTCCCACACACTTTAGCTAAAACACCTTGAATGTTGATGCACAAGTTTGAGGTAAGAAATGGGCCGAAGAGGGGACTTTTGGGAGGTGCACGTGACAATGCACGCCATATGGGGATATAACATGCAAGGGGATTTTGGTTTGCCTGTCTTCTACATGATCCTAGGAAGTTTAGGGTAGAATTTCACAGCTTTTGGAGGTGCACGTCATATAGGGATATGACATGCATTATGGCGTGCCGCCATATTTTTGTACCGTCACTTTAGTTTTGTTGTTCTAAACATCTTTTTCCAAAGGGCCTTGTTGGAATTATGAGTATTTTGTCTTGTATGGATGCAAAAAGGTTGTAGCTTGTGTAATCAAAACTACGTCATTTTGATGCTGGGATTCACTTAATCAAAACTACGTCGTTTTGATGTTGTGATGCCTATATAAAGAGGTGCAGGTTTCCTTGTTTTAGGTTTAGGGTTCTCTTCTTCAGCCACCGCAGCCATCGTAGAGAGAGAGAGAGAGAGAGAGAGAGAGAGAGAGAGAGAGAGAGAGAGAGAGTTCTGGCCATTGCTGCTGTGGTGTTTCTCGTGGGCGGACGGCGTTCGGCGTGGGAGCAGGATCGTTGTTGTGGTGGTACGTTTTCCTACAGGTAGGGGTTCTGTCTCCTTGTACCTAATCCGGGGTTAGGCCTCATGATGGATGAACTGTTGGATATCATTATTGTTGTTATATTATTTATATGTAAATTCATATAGGTGTGATCTCCTATATGAATGTTGGCCTTCATTGGCGTCTTGGTGTGATTCTGACGTTGGGTGGGCAGTGCATGTTAAATGGTCGATAAAATGCCTGTGTGAATATGCCTAGTATGTGTTTGATAATATGCTAGTATGGCCGGATTTGTGAGTTGGTAAAGGTGTGCATGCTAAGTGTTTGTTTTTATGCCTGAGTGGCTGGGTTTGTACATTTGTGAATGTGTGCCTACTAAGTGTTTGGTTTTATGCCTGAGTGGCTATGTGTACTATGTTTTGTGAAACCCGGTGGCTGTGGAAGCCCGGGACTATTTTGTGAAACCCGGTGGCTGTGGAAGCCTGGGGCTGTTTTGTGAAACCCGGTGGCTGTGGAAGCTCGGGGCTGTTTTGCGAAACCCGGTGGTTGTGGAAGCCTGGGACTGTTTTGGGAACTCAGTGGCTGTAGAAGCCCGGGACTGCTCTTGGAACCCGGTGGCTATGGAAGCCCGAGACTGTTCATGTACTAGCCTATGTGACTATGGAAATGATTGTATTTTCTGATAATGTTTGTTATTATATCTGGTGAAATAATTGTATCATGACACTGCACTTGTACACATGGCATGTAGATGCTTGGAGCATGGGATGGGTTGGGGAGACATGATCCCTACTGAGCTGTGGTTGCTCAGCCCTCCTAGCGTGTTGTTTTCCTTACAAGAACCTACAGGCGTTAGGAGGGAACACCAAGGTGGAAGACTTGCTTGTGGATTGCTTATTGTTATTTGCTGTTTTTGTGTGAGCTTTGTGACCACAGTGGGGAGATATTGTAATGAGGAGTTTAATGTAGTGAAAGCATGTTTGGACATATTTATAATGTTTGAACTAAATAAATATATGATTTTGTCTCGGAATATAAAATGTGAAGTGTATGTTATATTCTAACCCCTTTATCCAAACTTGGGTAGAGGAAGGGTCACGTTCCGGTCTCCTCGGGTTAGAAATCCGGGGCGTGACAATGAATCCTTGGTTGAATAAATTCATATAGAATTAATTAATCTTAGCTACCACTGTCAGTATGAAAGATCCGCTATGTTGACCAAAATGAACTTATGTGTTTATCATCTGTCATATGCATTTTCTTCAGTAAACTGATCATAATTTCTGTATGTGTCATGTTACTATTCTTGGATATGCATAAGTTTTGTTTCTTCTTATTTCGGATTATGATGTTTTTACCTTGACCATTTGTTCCATATCCATACTAACTCAACCTATTAAGTCTTCTGTTCTTTTAGTTTAAACTTTATGAAGTTACAGGTTCAGATCTCCTTTGCACTTCATTGCTATATTAAGTCTGATGTCTCGGAAGTGTTGTGGTACTTTTTTCCTATTCTGACTTCAAGACAGCAAAGGAATCTTCTTCTTCAGTACTTTCTTATTACGGACTCAGTTTGTTTATCATCCAGATATAGTTCACACAGACAATATCTAGCCTGGATGACAGTCAGTATAATTCCTCCTGGCTCTTGGAATTCTAAATTCGCTATAAACCAAGTGATTATCTTACATCGCTTCTTTTTTAGGAGGAATAATGATGGTTCATTAAATGCACGTCTCGAGCTCGGTAATTTGTCTTTTCAAAATTCGGTAGTATGCATACAGTTGTCATTATTGCATGGTTAGCACAGCCACCACATCATCCATATACTCGACGGCGCTAATACATCAAGTCTAATGACGTCGGATTGTCAGGCGGATCACTGCTCATCTCGCTTAACCCCGAGACCCGCTGGCTTCCACGGAATGGGTCCTATTTATACTAAACTCTCACGCAAGTGCGAGGCTATCGCTTTCACTACTCAGAACCCTAAACCCTCGTTGCTCTCTATTCTCCAAATACCTCCCTTTCCTTCTCCTCAAATCTTCAAACTCCAATGGCATCTCCCGCTCTCTACGGCGTTGTTCCTGGCCATCTTGTCGACTGGGCCGGCATTTCCGACCCTCCTGGCTGGCTCGACGAGGTTCGCTCCTTGCTAGCCTCTAGTGGTCTCCTCGACATCGTCTCTGCCCTGGCTGATCTTCTCATTTCAGACATCCAAACTTTCTATGAGCACTTCGAATCCAGTGACCAGTCGATTGTCTCTGGTATCCGAGGTCAACCCGTTAAGATCACTCCTCAAGTGATCCGTGACGTCTTCCATTTCCCAATCGGCAATGATTACAGGCCGAGCACTCAAACCATGGCTACTGCCATGGGATGTCCCTCCAAGGTGAAGGAATACAAGCTGAAGTCTTTTCAAGGCCCCTATCGCTGTATGGCCACCATACTCAGCCGGTGCTTACTGGCACACTCTACGGCTCTTAACTCAGTCCCATACGATTTGCTGTTGGCGATGTACGTGGTCTTTGAGCAATTGCCTCTTGACTGGGGCAATTTTCTATTTCGGGTGATGCGGAACGGCAAACGGAATTCGTCTTTCGGACGGATTCTCCCACAAATTTTTAGACATCTACGTCCCGCGCACTTCCAAGACCAGTTGACGATTCCCTTCCCGCAAAACTTTTACTTTCATCATCTCACCTCCGATGGGACGCTCACTATCCGCCGTCCGCCTGTCTCTCGTGCACGCATTGTTGTATCAGAAACATCAAGATAGTTCCGTTGGTGACCCTGCCCCCAGCTCGGGTCACGAGGTTAGCTCTACCCACCGGTCTTCTCGCATCCGGTCTATTGCCGCTCTGGCACGCTCCCACGGTTCACAGCACAACATTCATGCTGCTCCTTCTGATGCTGCAAGGCCCTCTCAGCTGCTTCATCATGAGACTGGTTCTTCAGCCCCTCCTGCTGATGCCCCTGCTTTTATCCCTCTTGTTGCTGTTGCCGATGCTACTGCTGATGCTCCCGCACCCACCTCTCCGGTGACTGCCGCTGTTGCTGTTGTCATCACTGACATACCTACCTCTCCTCCAGCTGCGTCTCCAGCAAGCATTGTTGACCCTCAAGACTACCTCGACCATCTTCCCACCAACATTCTGACTGACTGTTGGCTACGTTTCAGTCTAGCTCACACTGCAGACATCCCTGAATCTGCTCTCTGGGTGTATTACACCAAACATACCCAAACCCCGAAAGCCATGATTGTTTGGAACTCTGAACACGGCTTTCTAATGATGTCTCTGCTTCAGGCCGCACCTCCAACTGTTGCTGCCTCTTCCAGACCTGCTCACGACGCACGGACTCATATCCCTACTGAGGCTGGTCCCTCCACTCCTGCGGACATTCCCATCATTGACTTCTCCGGTCAAAGTGGCTCCGCTACCCCTGCTGCTGCTGCTGTTCCCCCACCGTTCTCTCCAACTGCTGACTTCTCTGCCTTGCGCCCTCCTACACCTTTCTATGCAGGGAAGTCCTCAAAGGCTCCTGATTTTGGCCTTGGGCGTCCCTCTTTTGCCACGATTCTGTCCAAAGCCGCGGTCTCTGCTCAGCTAGATCGTATTGCGGAGGACAATCGATCCCGAGCCCAGGTCATTGCTGCTCTCTCCAACTCCTTTCTGCTCAGATCCCAGATCCTTTCTGCTCTCTCTAACTCCTCTCTCTAACTAGATCGGAAGCTGGACATTATAGCCCAATCTTTTTTGGGCTTATCCACTTCCGTTAGCATATGCGAGTGCAGCCATGTTAGCATATGCGAGTGCTGCTCCCTCTACCCCAAAAAGGTTTTTGTCATCTTTGTCCCCTTTCTCCCCTGATGACATAAGCACCTTACTTTCGGTGAAAGGACAGTTCTCCACTGAGGGCATTGACAACTTTATCATGGCGGTGAAGGAAGAGATGAGGTTGTTCCACACCATGTAGCAAGAAGAGCATCTGATCGATATCCTACCTTGTTGGCTTGATCGCTACCTTCCTGAAATGGACTTCATTCAGACCCTCATCAATGGAACAGCTGAGAACAGTAAGCCATGGAAAGATCTTACAACTGTTCTTATTCCATACAGGATCAACACTCCTCATCACATGCTCGCAGTCTTCTCTATCAAGGATAGGAGAGTTGTTCTACATGACTCCCATCAGGTTGTGGGACACCAAATGAGAAGAAGCTAGCTTGGACCACTGCTCCGGACTCTATCAGATGCTGTCAGACAGAGTGGACTCTTCGAATTAATTGCTCAACCTCCCCTGCCTCCCAATGCTCTTCTCAACTTGACAATTCTGAGCAAAGGAGAAGTTCCCCAACAACCTGACGGAGAAAGCTGTGGAGCCTATGTCTACTACTTTATTAGGCACCATTTGAAGTATGATCCTAACTGGAATTACTTTTTTATGTGCACTAAAAAACAGCCTAAGCGACTAAGGGAGCAGGTAGCAACTAAGATCTTCAAGTACAGTAAGCCTTACAATTCTTAGTATAACTTCTGTACTAAGGCTTACTTTGTATTACAGTTGCTGACATAGTGGAAATTTTTGTTTATCCTTGTCTCTGCGTATATTTTGCTATCAAACCAGATCAGATTACAAAGGGTTTGGCATATCCATATTGGGGGAGATTGTTGGATCAAACCCATAATTTGGATGATGTTGTTAAAAACCCTATATATTTTGGTTTAAGATGTTTCATGTTTATTCTAAGCTTGCAGAAGATAAAATCCTATACTAGACTTACACTCAAAGAGCAAAGCAAAGGACAAGATATATAATCCTGATCTGGATTATCATGAGTGTCGTCAAACACTTGGTAAATAACCAAGTCTTCATCCGGAGTAAGGACCCTTCGTACAGACTAATCACTTGATAAAATGACTAAGGAATCTGCGCTTTTATTCTTGATTGGACTAAGTCAATTTATGCTCAATGAGAATCCGAGTCTACAACTCGTACGGAGTAAGACTGTAATGACCCATGTTTTGCGGTATGTAAGAAGTTAATCACAGATGACTTGTGAGTGGAAATTGTTGGGTTTTAGGGAGTTTCCTTCCCACACA
This sequence comes from Taxillus chinensis, assembly GCA_023512835.1. Classification (NCBI taxonomy): domain Eukaryota; kingdom Viridiplantae; phylum Streptophyta; class Magnoliopsida; order Santalales; family Loranthaceae; genus Taxillus; species Taxillus chinensis. The sequence continues at coordinate 33,057,204 of CM042086.1, forward strand.
CTTTAGCTAAAACACCTTGACTGTTGATGCACAAGTTTGAGGTAAGAGATGGGCCCGAGAGGGGACTTTTGGGAGGTGCACGTGACAATGCACGTCATATGGGGATATGACGTGCAAGGGGATTTTGGTTTGCCTGTCTTCTACATGATCCTAGGAAGTTTGGGGTAGAATTTCACAGCTTTTGGAGGTGCACGTCATATGGGGATATGACGTGTATTATGGCGTGTAGCCATATTTTTGTACCGTAACCTTGGTTTTGTTGTTCTAAACATCTTTTTCCAAAGGGGCATGTTAGAATTATGGATATTTTGGTGTGTATAGATGCGGGAAGGTTGTAGCTTGTGTGATCAAAACTATGTCATTTTGATGTTGGGTTTCATTTAACAAAAACTACGTCATTTTGATGTCGTAGTGTCTATATATAGGGGTTCAGGCTTAGTTTTAAGGTTCTTGGGTTTCTTTTGCTGTCGCAGCCGCCGTAGAGAGAGAGTGAGAGGGAACTTCCGGATCGTTGTCGTGGTGGTTCGCGTGGGTGGAAGGTGTCTGGCGTGGAGGCAGGAGCAGAAGGACACTTGCAAGATAGGGGTTCTGTCTACTTGTACCTAATCCGGGGTTAGGCCCCATGATGGATGAACTGTTGGATATCGTTATTGTTGTTATATTATTTATATGTAAATTCATATAGGTGTGATCTCCTATATGAATGTTGGCCTTCAATGGCGTCTTGGTGTGATGCTGATGTTGGGTGGGCAGTGCATGTTAAATGTTTGATAAAATGCCTGTGTGAATATGTCTGTGAATATGCCTAGTATGTGTTTGATAATATGCCAGTATGGCCAGATTTGTGAGTTGGTAAATGTGTGCATGCTAAGTGTTTGTTTTTATGTCTGAGTGGCTGGGTTTGTACATCTGTGAATGTGTGCCTACTAAGTGTTTGGTTTTATGCCTGAGTGGCTATGTGTACTATGTTTTTGTGAAACCCGGTGGCTATGGAAGCCCGGGGCTGTTTTGTGAAACCCGGTGGCTGTGGAAGCCCGGGACTGTTTTCTGAAACCCGGTGGCTGTGGAAGCCCAAGACTATTCTTGGAACCCGGTGGCTGTGGAAGCCCGGGACTGTTCATGTACTAGCCTGTGTGACTATGGAAATGATTGTATTTGCTGATAAGGTTTGTTATTTTATCTGGTGAAATAATTGTATCACGACACTGCACTTGTACACATGGCATGTAGATGCTAGGAGCATGGGATGGGTTGGGGAGACATGATCCCTACTGAGTTGTGGTTGCTCACCCCTCCTACCGTGTTGTTTTCTTTACCGGAACCTACTGGCGTTAGGTGGGAACACCATGGTGGAAGACCTGCTTGTGGCTTGCTTATTATTATTTGAGTTTTGTTGTTTATGTGTGAGCTTTGTAACCCTAGTGGGGAGATATTGTAATGAGGAGTTTAATGTAATAAATGCATGTTTGGACGCATTTGTAATGTTTGAACTTAATAAATATATGATTTTGTCTCTGAATATGAAATGTGAAGTGTATGTCGTATTCTAACCCCTTTATCCAAACTCGGGTAAAGGGAGGGTCACGTTCCGGTCTCCTCGGGTTGGAAAACTGGGTCGTGACAAAGACAGATTTATTGCGGAGAAAGAAATTAAGTCTTTCACTCCATGTGTCTAAGGAAAAGAAGATACGGACTATGGAATCCGAGTCTTTCGTTCGAGTGAAGTAAGAAATGACTGATGCAGAGTAAGGACAACTAACGCGGAATAAGGAATCCAAACCATTACTCAAGCGGAGTAAGGAACTCACGCGGAATAAGGAAGCGCTGATGCGGAATAAGGATTCTGCATATCTACCTCATGCAGAGTAAGGAAGCGCTGACACAGAGTAAGGATTTCAGGACTTCATTTACACAGAGTAAGCAATAACTGACACGGAGTAAGGATCCGAGCCTCATTGATACGAAGTAAGGAAATCTACATCGGACTAAGAAGACGCTACTTTAACTTATCTATACCGCATTTATGTTATCGGCTTGCTGTGTCCCGATATAAGACAAACTCATTGAAGACCTAAACTGTCCTACATGTGGAACACTCGGAGATGTGGATGCAGTCCCAAATGCAATTGGAATCAAGTGAAGTAATTCAATTCACTTATGCTTCCAATATTTCGAGCTCCACATCCGTAGCAGTTATAGCAGAAGCATTTTCCGAGAAGAACTTAATGTTTACACAGTGCTTGGAAAATACGGTTCCAAAATAGATTCCTAGGATGTCTATATATATCTATAGTGTTGTATATCTAGGTGTGCGTGCATACAAAGGAAGAACTGATACGCACGAGTAGTTGAGCAAAATAGAGATAATCTAGCTAGTGTGTGTAACTTGTAAAAGAGAGTATTGTTGCTATCAGCTGTAATTGTTGTGCCTTTTGTTGTAATTATCTTTAGATAATAAAACAAAACAATTCCACTATGTGGTTATCTTCCGCACTGAATATTTCTTTTAACCAGAATTAGTGTTGTTGGTCCCTTAGAGCCTAAAGGGGGGTGAATAGGCTCTTATCGAAACTCTTTTCTAACTCTTTAGCACAACACTTATCTGGTTAAGAGATAAAAACAATGTCAAAGATAACCAGATAGTGGAAGTATTTTGTTTTATTATCAGTATGATACGTACAACAAAATAGAAGCAGACTAAAGCTTGGAAGCTTTTAGACTTACTTATCAACTCTTTAGCACTCTGTTTACAAGTACGCATATACTAGCCTCTATGATGTCAATGAGCTTTGATACATACACAAAACTATTACACTTGTTCTGATACCATATTTTGAAATGTACAAGTGTTATTATTTATAGGGACATCCACAAGAGAACCTTTAAACTTGTTGTTCCGGACATTGTGCACATTTACTATCTCTTCGAAATCTCTCTATCTCAATTGCTGCGGATGTGGTCTTCAAGATCTTGGGTTTGCAACGCATAAGAGTCTTTGTAAGTTCCCAAGTGTAGTTAAAGTTGCGTCTACATATCCTGATGATCCACGTGTAAGATGCTTTAGGTTTTCAACGAGTTTGTCTTACATCGGGAAGCAACGAGCTAGTGACTTTGATTACGAAGAGATAAGTTGAAGTAGCATCTTCTTGAATCTGGTGTAAGGTTCTGTACTCCGTGTTTAAACTAAGCTCAGATCCTTACTCTGTAATACTAATTGCTTACTCCGTATCAATTTGGTACTGAAATCTTTATTCCGTATAAGCGCTTCCTTACTCCGTACGAAAGAGAAGGTCGGAGTGCTTATTCCGCATCAGCACTTCCTTACTTCGCATCTAGTTTCCTTACTCCGCATGAGTTAAAGGAATGGATGGCGTACTCCGTATCAGCACATCCTTACTCCGCATGAGTGAATGGTTCGGATTCCTTACTCCGCATCTAGTTTCCTTACTCTGTGCGAATAAAGACTCAAGTCCTTATTCCGTAGAAGTGCTTCCTTACTCTGCATCTTTGAAAGACTCGGATTCCTTACTCCATGTCTTATTTTCTTTAGTCCGGTTGAGTGGAAGACATAACTTATCAACTCCGTGGCGACTCTCTTATTCCGTGTGACTTTGTAGACTAAGATTCTTACTCCACATCTTTTTGACTTAGTCCGTTTGAAGTATTATGTGCAGATTTCTTAGTCCGTAGCTTTTAGGTTTTTAGTCCGCACGAATGATCCTTATTCCGTATGAAGTAAAGACTTGGTTATATACCAAGTGTTTGTCCTTAGCTTTGCTCTCACGAGTGCAGATCTGGATGAAGGTCATATCTTCTGCAATGACTTAAGATAAAACAACAAAGGTCTCAAATCAAATTACATAGGGCTTTATCAGCATTATCCAAATTCTAGGCTTGATCCAACAATCTCCCCCAATTATGGATATGCCCAAACCCTTTGTAATCTGATCTGGTAAGCAACGCAAAGAGATAACATACAGAAAAGAAATCACTCCATTTTCATTAAGTAGTATAAAGTACAATTCAGCTTTTATACAGAATTTTCATTAAGGTACATAAGGCTTACTATACTTGAAGATCATCATTGCAGCCTTCTTTCTAAGCTCCATTGTGTAGGCTTGGATGTTGTTCAGTTTTTATCCACCATGACAATAGACTTGATGAAGAAACAGACAAAAGCTCCGCAGCTATCTCCATCAGGCTGTTGTGGCACTAGCTTCTTGCTCCGGACCATCGCCTTCAGCTTTTCAGTTGGACCCAACGGAGTTAGGCCCCTTTCTTCATAAAGCCCCGATTGCTTTACGGCTTCCGTCAGATGAATACGTAGTGGCTCAAATTGATTCCTTCTAACATTTTGTTCCATAATTTGATGGGAATCAATTAGAATAAGCTGCTTGGACGGAATCATAAAGACAACCAGCATGAAGTGCGGCATCATGATTATGACATGGTATGGAATGAGGACAGATTGAAGAGTCTTCCAGGGAGTGCTATCCTTAGCAGTTCCATTAATGAAGGTCTGAATATCAGCTAAGTCTGGAAGATACCCTTCATTCCAACAAGGCAAGATATCAAACATGTGCCTGTCCTTGTATAGGGACGAAAATAGCCTCATCTCCATCTTAACTGCCCGAGAGAAGTTGTCTATAGCTTCTGTGGTGAGCAGACCCATCTTAGAACGAATAGTCCTTATGTCTTGAGGAGAGAAGACGTACATCTCGGATAGACATCTTCGCTCAGCATTTGACGCAGCATACCTGGTCATAGCATTAAAAACACTTCCATCCTCATCAAGAGGATGAAGATCCACGTATGATGGGAGGAAGGTGTCAGCCGCTGCAAATGGAGACGTCGAAGGAGGAGCTGGGCTGAGAGAAGCAGCTGCGTTTGGGGATGGTAACTCCCGGAAGCAGTGAGGATGCAGACCGCTTTTTTTCAGCACGAGAGGAAGAAGGCTCAGGAGGATCAGATGACACTTTCTCCCCCGGTTGGGCAGATCGGTGAGGTACGGGAGGAGGACGAGCCATCATGTGGGCCAAGTCCGCAAAAGAGGTGAACAGGGAATGGACGGACGAGGCAACAAGGTCCATCTTTTGCTCGTCGGAGGTGGAGGAGTCGGTTAAGGCGGAGAGGAGTTGGGCACCGAGCGCATCAACCTTAGCGGCGATGGAAAAAATTTGGGCGGTTTGGGCTTGGGCGTGACGGTCTAGCTGAGCAGATAGCACAACATCAGAGTGAACCGTGCCAAATGAGGCACGTCCAAGTGCCAACTCTGGAGCTTTGGAGGACTCCCCGGCAGGAATAGGGGCAGGACTGCACTGGGCAGAGAAGTCAGCAGGAGTGGAGGGAACGTCAGCAGCAGCAGCAGAGGGGGCATTCGGAGCATCGGAGGCTTCCGAAGCAGTAGAGCCACTTTGACCCGAGAGGTCAACAATAGGGATGGCACCTGTAGGAGAGGCAGACCGAGCCTCGGCAGGGGTGGAAACCTGGGCATCATGGGCCTTTCCGGAGGAGACAGCGAAGCGAATGTCCGAAACGTGAGTAGGCGTAAGAAAGCCATGGTCCAGATTCTAGACGATCATATCCTCCGGGGTGCGGGTGTGTTTGGCATTAAACACCCTGATGTCGTTGTCGGGGATGGAGGCAGTGCAGGCAAGGCTAAAATGGAACCATAGGTCCGTTAGGGTGTCGGCGGAGAGATGGTAAAGGTAGTCTTGGGGTTAAGGTATAGGAGGCATACGAGCTTTCGGAAGAGATTCCAGGACATCAGCGACGGCAGTGGCAACAACAATATCAACCGCGGCAGCAACAGCGGAAGTAAAGGGAGTGGGGACATCCATAGCAGAAGGTGCTGGCGAAACAGCCTTAGGTAAACTGGGCAGAGATGGTCCCGCAACCTCAGAGGGGTCGGCACGGACGCTGTGCTGGGAGGCTCAAGAGATGGAAGGGGCAGCAATAGACCGAATCCGGCAGGACCGGTGAGCAGAGTTGACTTCAGGGGCACGACTATCGGAGGGGTCACCAACCGAGCTGCCTTGTTGTTCCAAGGCAGGAAGAAGGCGGAGAGTAGCAGAGGGACGGTGAGCCGTCATGTTCCCATCAGGCGTAAAGTGGTGAAGATAATAAGCCTGAGGGAAAGGGATAACGTCATATCAGGCATAATAGTCCGAATGTACATGCCGGAAGACAACACTGAGTATCCGCCCGAAAGAGTTGTTCTTTGGGCTGTTCTTCAGCAGTCGGAACAAGAATGTCCCCCAGTCCATCAGGAGACGCTCAAAGACGCCGTATATAGCCAAGAGAAGGTCATACGGGACGGAGTCCAAAGCAGTGGTACGAGCCAAGAGCAGCGGCTCAATATGGTCGCCATACATCGGTAGCGACCGTGGAAAGACTTCATTTTGTATTCCTTCCCCTTATAGGAGCAGCCCATGGAAGCAGCCATCATCTCAGCATCTGGGCGCTAAGGATCACCAGGAGGTAGGTTGAGAGCAGCGCGGAGGACGGCAGGGGTGATCAGGATGGATTCATCGCGGACATAGGAGATAATGTAGTCGGTGGTGCAGCAGATCCGTTGGTAGAACTCCAGAATGTCTTCAATAAGAAGATCAACAGGATGTGAGAGGCTTCCAGGAGGGGGCGAAGTTCCAGAAACCATGCCGGAGGATCGGAGATAGCGCGCCAATCAACCAAATGGCCGGGGTTAACGCCGAAAAGAGAAGTTTTGGGTGCCATTGGTGGGAAAGATTGAGAGGAGAAGGAGATGAGGTCTTGAGGATTGAAGGAGCGACGAGGGTTTTAGGGATTTGGAAAATGTAAAACTCGCGCTACGCAGGAATGTCCAGGATATATAAGACCGAGTCTGTGAATGTCAGCGGGTCTAGGGATTAAGCGAGCGGAACAGTGAACCGCTTGACATGCTGATGTCATTAGTCTTGAGAGCAGCATGCCTCTGGATATAGAGATGACGTGGAGACAATATGACCAACGAATGATAACAACTGTTTGCCTTCTTTGGGAAGTGTATGCATCCCAAGACATGCATTTAATGGACCATCATTATTCCTCCTCAAAAGCACGCGATATAGAATAAGACATGGATTATCATGATTTGAGAGTTCCAATTTTTGGTGTTTTTTTTTTTTTTTTTTTTTTTTTTTTTATGGTTTTTTTTTGGGGGGTTTTTTTTTGTTTTTTGGTTAAATTTTTTTTTTTTGTATTTTGGTAGGGGTTTTTTTGTTTTTTATTTTTTTTTTTTTTTTTTTTTTTTTTTTTTTTTTTTTTTTTTTGGAGGAGAGAGAGAGAGTTTTTTTTTTTTGTGAGAGTCCAGAGGAATGAATCGACGATCATCCGGAGTATACGATATCCGAGATAAGATCATCTGGATGAAAAACAGACCGGGTCCGGAGAAACAAAGTGCAGTAGGAGAGAAGTAGATTCCTTCGCTATCGTGAAGTCGAAGAGAGGAGAAGTACCACAACACTTCAAATTCGAGACTATAGACAAGATATATCGATAAAGTTGCAAAGAGAATCTGAACTTGTAGCTTCACGAAAATAAACTAAAAGAACAGGAAGCTGTACAGGAAGGAATTAGTAAGGATATGAACAAATAGTCAATTGAAGAGCAACATAATCCGAACTAATGAGGAATAGAAGTTAATGCATTGAAAATGAATGCAAAAGACACATATAGACAAGAGAATGATCATTGTTACTTAATGAAGGCATATGTCAGGTAATAAACACACAAGTTCATATTGGTCAACATAGTGAAACCTTCCTGCTGAACGACGTAACTAAGATAAATTAAAATTCATATGATCTTTCCAAATTAGGATTCATGAGTGAAACTGGAGTAATGAACACATGTCAAAAGCAAGCAAATGATTATCTGATTAAAATGCACGATTGAAGGAAGAAAAACATCCTTGCATGCCACAATTCTGATTCAACAATGCATGTCTAGTCAGATCCGGAAGTGAAAATTTAGAGGAAAGAGCATCCGAGACATAATAGTGGGTCAATACAGAAGTAATAAATGAAGCTTTTGCTCCCCCTTAGATCATGCGATCCTCTCAGTGAAAGACTCCCTCTCAGATAGATAGCCAGGGAAGAGGTCATCAGACATATACGGGAGGTATTACTTGGATAATAAATAAAGCATTTTCTCCCCCGTAGATCATGCGATCCTCTCAGTTGACATTTCCTGCTTAGAGAAAGCTAGCATTGTCTACCCTCTTAGGAAACTACACTTCAGAAGCTGATCAAACTGCGACTGTATGTACATCAACCAGGCATTCCGAGCTAACCCATTTCATTTCTTCAACTATACACATTAATAGAGCAATCTATATGAACCGGCATTAGTCATGTGGTGATGAGTGGAAATTAAGATCATGAAATCCTAAGAAGGTTATTCATATAAGTTTTAATCATGTTGGCTTAAACGAGTTCAGTCGTGAAACGCAAGCATCCTCCCATTATGAAAGATGAGATTAAAATCAGAAGCACGATGCAAGTTAAACAGTAAGATTGATCAGCATTAAGTTCAGTATATGTCATTTACTATCAAAAGCAAATACAATGCATGTTCTGAGAAACAATACTGTTGGATGAACAAAATTAGAAGCTATGCAGAAAAGTCAAGCATACCTAATTTAAGGAGTAGTTCAGAGAATCTTGCATCGGGTAGGGGTTTTGTAAGTATGTCTGCCAGTTGATCTTCAGTAGCAACATGTTCCAGAGATATGTGCTTTTTGAGAACATGCTCGCGAATGAAGTGATACCTTACCTCGATGGGCTTAGTCTTTGGGTGCATGATAGGATTGTTGCTAATAGCAATGGCACTGGTGTTGTCGCAGTAGAGTGGAATAGATATCATGTTGAAGCCATAGTCAATAAGTTGACAGAGAAGCTGAGCGCAGCAACTCCCAACAGCTATATATTCAGCTTCAGCAGTGGAGGTTGATACGGAATTTTGCTTCTTACTGAACCAAGAAATCAGTCTATTTCCAAGAAACTGACACGTACCACTAGTGCTTTTTCTGTCAATGCGACACCCGGCGAAGTCAACATTAGAATATCTGGATAAGGTGAAATTAGACTCCTTTGGATACCAGAGTCCCAAATTCATAGTCCCTTTGAGATACCTTAACATCCGTTTGACGTGAAGCATATATGACTCTTTGGGATTCGCTTGATATCTTGCACAGATGCAAGTTGCAAACATAATGTCTGGGCAACTTGCAGTAAGATACAACAAGGATCCTATCATCCCTCTGTACTCAGTCACATTTACTAATTTGCCTTCCACATCGGGGTCTAACTTGGCACTGACTGGCATAGGAGTCTTGACGGGAGATGAACCTTCCATACCAAACTTGTAATGGCCCCAAATTTGAAACCTCCAAACCGGGTGCATTAGCGGAAAATAAATATACAAATTTTATATCAATTTCAAACTATTACTTATTTAATCGAAAAAACCATTCATTATTACAAATTTCAATCCAAGATCTTTAAGGTTTAGGGGTTTAGAGACTAAGTGTCCATAACCCATTATTACATAACAAAGCACACGAGCAAACAACTTAATTAATCTTTAAAATTTCACACAACTTTATTTCCAAGCACTTCTTGACTCCTTATCCTAGTTTCTCCATCCCTTAATTACCTGGGGTTGGAAAAGAAATCATAAAAAGGGTGAGCTCAAATAGCCCAGTAAGGGTAAAATAAGCAGGTAAGGAAAATCATGAAGATATCGAACATAGGAATTACCATATAACATTTGCATACATGATCAACATTTCACAAGGAAATCATAACATGGAAGATTATGTTTAGACATCGTATCATAACATCATGACCTAGGTTAACTACCCAGATACCGTATCATAACATAACATATTATCAATTTGGATTGACACTCTCCAGTGATGTTCTTTACCCAATGCATTGGAGGTCTTTCTGGAACCACCCATCATAAACTTACTTTGTCCAAACATAAGAGGTTAGAACAACTTTAGCATACATAACATGAGGCATATCATAGAATTCCAATAAAACATTCAAGGTTAACAAGGATAACCACGAATATCAAAATGGTGATCTACCCCAATCAATAGCATAGATTATCAAGAGAGTGATTAAAAAGAGACTAATGTTTTCGGCAATAAATTAGAAATAGAAGAATAAGAAACATAAAACTCTTACAATAATATTTCCAAATAAAACAAGATAAAGAGAAAGAGACAAGGGAGAATAAAGAAAAGAAAAACCCTTACAATTTGCTTGTCGTTCTCCGTGTTCTAAACCTTAAAAAATATCAAAACACTAAATTAGCATTAATGCTTGAAAGTTCAATATCACACATATATCCTTTATATATATATATATATATATATATCAAACTTTAACTTATATCTTTTAATAGGCATACCGTGCTTGTGGGGTTGAATATTAATTTGGGTTCCCACTTCTATTGCTGTTCCATCTCCTATTTCGATCCCATGCATCATAAGCCTTGAGTTGTGCAATAACTATGTTATATGCCTTGAGAGTTTTTTGAATAAGATTTACTTCTTGTATTTGGTGAACGGAAAAGACGTTCGATAAGCTTATTTTTCCTACGTGTCTTCCACCTTAACCATGAGGGTATATTAGACATGGGTCTAAAGGGAAGATCTAAAGGAGATAAGGATGGGGATAGCTGTGAGGTTGAAGCATTAACAATTGGGGTTGTGGAAGAAGAAGGGCGATTGTCGGGGGAATTCATTTTCGAAGTTGTTCCTTACGATCCTCCGCTATCTAGAACTGTAAAAATAAAAGAAACATTAAATCAATATTCTCATATTTTTACTTTAACTATATAATAAAAATGCTATGATGGAATAACATATTTTAAAATAAGGTGGCAATGCCAACCATGCATGTATATACGAGGTGATATAATCAACCATATAAATAACATATGTGAGGTGGTAAAAATAACTATGTAAGTAATATATATGAGGTGGTAAAACCAACCATGAATATAGTATATATGAGGTGGTAAAACCAACCATATGGATCTACATAATAAATAAGAAGTGACTTCAAAATTTTAAAATCTTAAGTATTACCTTTCGTAGAACTTCGACGCTTGGTAAGTACCAAAAGCAAAAGAGGATTTGAATAGAGTATTTGGGGTGTTAAAAGGGCTTAAGGGAGTGTTTTTAGAGGGAATTTCGTGGTGTGGCTTGAGGGATTTGTGCTTAAGAGGAGAGGCAAGACACTCCTTATATAGGCAAGGATAGTAGGTGTAATAGTGTGAAAAATAGTGTACAAATTTGACTTTGACATTAAATTAAATTATTTAAAATATATATAATACTTTATTTTCTTCATATTATCTCTTATTAAAAACGTGGTTATCTCCTCCTACCATTAAAAAAATGTTTTAAGACTTTTAAACCTTACTTTGGCATCAAAAGTCCATATTGGTGTACTCCCTACTAATTCAATTATAACGTTTTTATTTTTATAGTTTTTGACAAATGGACAATTGTATTGCATTAATAACTCAAATATCTACAAATGGGTATCAATTTTATAATTTTTAAATATGTATAACAAAAGTTATTGAATTTTAAAGTCATACTAAAATGTTTACCCGTTCATACTGAACCTATGTGTAGTATTTTAACTTCTGGAATTGATTGGCTTCATATTAAATTTTGAAATTTCTACAAGTTTTATCTAAGTCATAAATGAACAAATGGGCTTTGGTTTCATGTCAATTGGATCTGTATAATTCAAGTTATGGATTTTTGAATGGGACCTCCAGAATCTACCTCATTCAAATTTTTGGGCCTTACCTATGTTTTATATTTTTGGTAAAGTTAAGGCTTGTAATACTTACTTACCCATAGTAATTTGGTTTAAGAAACTAAATGACATAATATATAGCATCTAAACTTTTTATGACATATAAGAAATTATTTTATTTTTTATAACGTATTTAATATTTACGCGGATAAAATAATACAATTGCATAATCAATAAACAATAAAGTAAGATAACATTATAGCATAAAATATTATAAACCTAAATATAAACATTAATACCATATTCTATGGTCTTTGTAAAATTTCTTGAATTGTATTAGCGTATGTGCGTAGGACGTGTTGTGCTTCGGTAGTAGAGCTGCACAACTCTTCGGCTAACATTGTCGTGGTTGTCGCGCGAATAACCCCAAACTTCTCCTTGTGTCTCGTCGCATTATATTGCAGCCATTGGACACAAGCATTTAGCTCATCTACAGCAAAGCATAGCTTTGTAACTTCAAGTCATATTGCTCGCCGATCTTCATCTCGTATACTATTCTCGGATGGCGGTACTTGAGAACTTGATGCCATAACTCTTATTATTCTTCTTCTTACTTCTATACTCTCTTATAAATAAAATCTCATACTCATACCTATTTATGGAAGTCCAAACGGATACTATTCATAACGGCTAGTTACTATTCTAACGGCTACTTACGAGTCACATGCTTTTTGAATGACTATATTGGGTGCTTATTTTTATCGTGATAATATCTAAAATGTCCTTTCTAACTATTGTTAACAATGACATTATTATTATTTTATTATTATTACTCTTTAAGGAAGAACTTAAATAGCTAAAAATTTTGTGGGTCTTACAAAACTTCTTGATTAAGTCACGTGTGTACTTAGCTTGGTTAATGAAGATCCCTTCCTTCATTTGTTTAACTTCTATTCCAAGGAAGTAGGACAGTTCTCCCATCATACTCATTTCGAACTTGCCAGTCATAAACTTAGCAAACTCCTCACAGAGCTTCGGATTTGATGATCCGAAAATGATATCATCCACATATATCTGTACAATTAGAGAGTGTCCTTTCTATTTTCGTAAGAACAACGTGGTGTCAATCTTCCCTTTTTGAAAGTTGTGAGCAAGTAAAAACTCTGAGAGTGTATCATACCAGGCTCTAGGATCTAGCTTCAGTCCGTACAAGGCTTTTCGTAGTTTGTAAACTAGATGTTCGGCCTTGGGTTCAATTAATCCTGGAGGTTGTTCTACATAAACCTCCTCTTGAAGATCGCCATTCAGAAATGCGCTCTTGACATCCATTTGATAAACTATGAAGTTCTCATATGATGCATATGCCAAAAATATTCTGATTGCCTCAAGTCTTGCTACTATAGCAAAGGTTTCGTCATAATCTATTCCTTCTTCTTGACGATAACCCTTGGCTACCAGTCGGGCTTTGTTCCGGATTACTATTCCATCCGTATCTAGTTTGTTCCGGAACACCCATTTAACGCCTATGACTTGTTGAGACTTCGGCCTTGGTACTAATGTCCACACTTCATTCCTCTTGAATTGATTAAGCTCTTCTTGCATAGCATCTACCCAGTTGGAATCTTAAAGAGCTTCATCCACCACCTTTGGCTCTACTTGTGATAGAAAACATGAGTAAAGACACATGTTGGAGGTGGCTGCTCTTGTTCTTACACCAACAGTAGGATCACCAATCACTTGATCTGAAGGGTGATTTCTTGTCCACCTGAAGTTCTGTGCATGTGATGGTGGATCCTCAATAATTTGAAGTTCACCCAAACTAGGTGGTTCAGGTTCGTCCACTGGTTGAACTTCTTCCGGGTCAGTTATTTCTGTATTAACAGGTTCAGAAGTACTTGGTGGTTCTTCGGCACTGTTGCTTTCAGTATTAACTGGTCCGGAAGGACTTGAAGGTACTCCGGAGTTTTGGATATCCGTAAAAATGTGTCCGGAGTTGAATGGAAGTCCACAGTCCGATTCGTCCATTGCATCATCCGTACCATTTCTTCGTACTTCACTGATGCTACGTGATTGGTTAGTGTGAATGATAGGAACATTAATAAACTTTGAATAGTCGATGTTGTCGTCCTTATCCTGCACATTAGAACTTAAAGAACAAACTTTCGATCAATTGAAGTTAGCTTCATCAAAAGTCACATGGATAGATTCTTCAATTTTAAAAAGTTTTCTATTGAAGATACGATAAGCCTTACTGTGTAGTGAGTACCCGACAAATATCCCATCATCAGATTTTGGTTCAAATTTATTCTGGGGTTCTTTGCCGTTGTTTAGTACGTAGCAAGTACACCCAAAAGCTCGGAGATGTGAAATTGAGGGCTTTCGTTCTCTCCACATCTCATAGGGTGTTTTCATGGTAAATTTATTTATTAGAGTTCTGTTTTGAACATAGCAGGTAGTAGACACAGCTTCAACCCATAGACTGAGAGGAAGTTTTGCCCCTGCTAACATGGATCTACCAGCCACGACTAAAGTGCGATTCTTGCGCTCAGCTACCCCATTTTGTTGTGGAGTTCTGGGCGCAGAGAAGTCGTGCTGAATGCCCTGTTCAGAACAATATGACCTCATATTTGAAAAATCAAATTTTGTACCATGATCACTCCTGATGCATTTAATGCTCAGTCCTTGTGAGTTGCTTATCCAGTTGAAGAGATCTACAAGATGCTCAAATGTTTGATCCTTAGATTTCAGGAACATCACCCATGTGTACCTGGTGAAATCATCAATAACCACAAGGGTATATCTCGCACCAGACAATGAAGGAATAGAAATGGGACCGCAGAGGTCCATATGAAGAAGTTGTAAGGGAGCAGTTATTGAATTAACTAATTTGCTCTTAAAACTATGTTTGGTCTGTTTGCCAAGTTGATATTCTCGACAGAGAGTATCTCTGGAGTATTTATGTTTAGGCAGACCAGTAACCAAATCGAGTGATGCTAATTTAGATAGAGTCTTAAAATTTAAATAAGCACACTGCTTGTGCCATAGCCAACTGAGTATATGTCCCCATCTCTTGATCCAGATAACTTAATATCTCCAGATAAGTTTTCCCTAACCGTGCAGGTATTAGACATAAAGGAAACAGTAAATCCTTTGTTACATAAATTACTGACACTTAGCAAATTATGCTTCAAACCTTCGACTAGTGCAACTTTAGTAATTGATACACAGCCGTTGGTTAAAGTGCCATACCCGACAGTCTTACCTTTGCTGTTCTCACCATATGATACGGATGGGCCTCCTTTGTCATTAACTTCAACAAACAGAGTCTGATCACCTGTTATATGTCCTATCACGCCCCGAATTTCTAACCCGAGGAAACAGGTACGTGACTCCCCATTCACCCACACGGAGGGCAACGGGGTTGGATCACTGTATGCCACACAAGCAAAACTAACAATTACAATAAATCAAACAAGCTACATCTTTATTTAATATCAAACACCAAAGGTTCACAAACCAACCAGGTTCCGTACTACAATTCAATCCCTTAGTACATTTCCCCCCTTGTGGTTACATAAATTATAAAATTTCATTTACTGAAGTGAACAATAAAACGAAGATGGTCTTCCACCTTGGTGTATCCACCTAACGCCTGTAAGTCCCTGGAAAACAAGCAACACAGTAGGAGGGGTGAGCAACCACAGCTCAGTAGGGATCAAGTCTCCCCAACCCTTCCCATGTTCCTAGCGGCTACATGCATGTGCACAGGTGTAGTGACGTGGCAGTATTAGAAAAAGAATAAAACATTCCACACAAGCAGGCGTAACCCCAGCCCCAGTCACACTGGCTAACAAACATCTCAAGCAAGTAATTTAACCGCCTCTTCAGGCCACTGATTTAACCGCCACTCAGGCAAAGTAATTTAACTGCCTCTTCAGGCCAGATACCACAGTCATGCACACAACACACACTACGCCCACTTAAGCATAAAACCAAACACTTGGTGTGCACCCGTTCACAAGTGCACAAACCCAGCCATTCAGGCAATAGAACAAACACCCAGCATGCATACATACACCAAATCACAAGTCCAGCCACACAGGCATATTACCAAACATGTAATGGGCATATACACACAGCTATATTCACACAGGCATTTCATCGAACATATAACATGCAACAACAGAATCACACCAAAATACCATTGAAGGCCAACATCCATATAGGAGATCACACCTATATGGATTACATATATATATATATAAACAGACATAATCCATAATCTACCCTAGAACCCTAGAACATAGGAGGATTTAGGAAGAACAGAACCCCTACCTCAAATAAAATGCAACAACACCGCAATACTGTTCCCACGCCGAATGCTGTCCGCCCACGAGACACTGATCACCCACGCAAGACACCCAGCAGCAACTAGGAGCTCTCCTTCCCTCTCTCTCTCTCTCTCTGCGATGGCTGGTGGAGCAACAAACCCTAAACCTAAAACAGAGGGGCTTCTCCTCCTTATATAGACAACACAACATCAAAACGACATAGTTTTGATTAAGTGAATCCCAGCATCAAAACGATGTAGTTTTGATGGAACAAGCTATGACCTTCCCACATCCATACACACCAAAATATTCACAATTCCAACATGGTCCTTTGGGAAAAGATGATTAGAATGACAAAACCAAGGTAACCATGCAAAAACATGCTTGCACGCCAATTTGAACGCCAATTCCCCAATTGGCGTGCAGCTCCAAATGCACTCAAACTTTACCCCAAGCCTCTTTGCATCATGTAAAAGACATCCATGCAATAAAAACCTTGCACGCCAAATGGGTCCAATTCACGTGCATGTCCATTTGGCCTGAAACTTCTGTGATAGATAGAAGACATCATTCTAAGAATCTTTTGTTCTGCACGCCAATTCATCTGAGCCCATCTACTAGGTCAAAATAACTCTACAAAACCTGACAAAACAGCCTAAAAGCGCCTGTATATGCATAGCATCTTCCTAGGGCATAAATGCACGTTATCACTTGTCACATGCACCTCCCAAAAGTCCCCTCTTGGGCTCGTCTCTTATCTCAAACTTGTGCACCAACATCCAAGGTGTTTATGGTTAACTCCTTACACACGGGTCATTAGATGTCCGGAGCATCCACTATTGAGGATCCACTTGCTTTGATTGATCTTTAACTTCAAGTGATCTAGCAATGCATTCCAGAGATGCTCTTAAAATACAATAGTTTACAATTTTGGTGGCCAAACTTGTTTTGGGCAGTTAGAAGAAACAGCAGTGGTGTCAACAATTCCAGATTTAACTTTGTTAAGAATTTTAGCTTTCCAGGTTGACTTTATTTTGTTAGTTTTATCTGCTTCTTTTACTTGGGATTTCTTGGAAGAGACACTCCTTTGAGATTTAGATTTTGACTTGCTCGAGGAACCCTTTTTGATAAACTGATCTTTATTAATATGAATTTGATTACAAAGCCAGCTATCAGATAAGCTCCAGCATTCATAGTGATAATGACCTATTTCTCTACAGATGGAATAGACACTATGATGCGGAGTGGTAACAGGGGATACAGATTGCTCAAGTTTAACAGATTTTCTACTCTGTTCCCTATGGCCTAATCCTTTGCGATTGGGTGACGCGCTCTTGGCCCTAGATGCACCAGCCTTGGCCTTTCCTTTCTTTCTAGGTGCTATAGTTTCGGCTTTAACTGCAGCAACCTTCCCTTCATCATTAGATATGGGTGCTACTGCTTCGAGAACTGCAATAACAGCCTCTTTTCCACAATCATAGACTATGGTGCCACCTGAAATGAAGCCATCCAACGGTTTAAATGTACTAACAAGGTACAGGTTGGTAAGTTTCGGAATGAAATCTGAAGGACACTCAGCAGTCTGTGTGGAGGTTGATGGTTAGTTGTCTGGATCAGTTCTAAAAGTATAGGCTATTTCCCCAGATTTTAGCCACTTACGATTTATTTCCTTTTCCTTTTCGAGTTCATTTTCGAGACGTTTCACAATCACTTTTAGGCCTGTTAGGTTAGTATTTAGCAAGTGATTTTCATCTCTTAAATCATGATACTAAGCCTCTTGACCCCTGAAGTCAGTTATGTCCTTTTCTAGTCTAGCAACAGTAATCTCAAGACATTTGTTCTGACTTTCCATATCTTTGTACATTTGAGTAATTATTAGTCTCTCATTTTTTTCATGATCACGTTCAATAATAAGAGATTCTAATTTACTCATAAGCTCAGAGATCGAAGGTACCTCAATATTTGCCATGAGGCAGACGTTCGGCTTAGGAGTTGGCTCATCATCCAAGGATTCCTCCTCTTCTTCCAAGCCATTGACGTACTTTGTGACGAATGCCTTCCTCTTGTTCTTGCTGTTGTCTGAGGTGGAGCGGCGAGGAGTGACCTTATCACTTTTCTCGGCCACTTTAGATTTGGATTTGCATTCCTTGGCCTAGTGACCGGTTTTCCCACAGTTATAGCATTCCTGGGAATTGGACTGCGATCGCTCCTTCCTTCAGAATGACAATGAGGAGCATCTTCTAAATCCTTTTCTGCTTTTTCGTAAGAATTGCTCGAAGGATTTGACGAAAAGAGCTATTTCCTCTTCACCGCCAGAGTCAGAATTCTCGGACTCTTTAGTATCATCATTCCTCAGTATACTGAGACATTCTGTAGCTTTAAAAGCTACCCCCTTTTCTTTCCGAGCTATTTTCTCGTCTCAGTCAGAGTATTTGAACCTGACCTCGTGAGTTCGTAGCTCTCCATATAATTCTTCAAGGGGAACATACTGCCAGTTCTTGTCAGATTGCATCTGGAGTTGCTTGGAGTAGTAGCAATCCGGTAAGGAGCGAAAAAACTTGTCATTGATTTGAGATTGAGAATAATGCTCATTGACAGTTTTTAGCTCAAGGATAAGCTTACCGAATCTCCGATAGATGCTCTCAAGAGACTCGCCAGGTTTGTCGTTGAAACTCTCAAAGTTCTGTCTGAGAGTACAGATAACATTCGGCATTTGGGACAGACTTCCCTCATAGAGGATTGTCAATTTATCCTAGACAACTTTCGCTGTCGTGCAGCCCTGGACGTCCGTGAAAGCTTCGGAGTCCAAAGACGATGTAACATATGCCAGAGCCTTTTTGTTAGCACACTGCCAGGATCTTTCATCATTGGTGAGTTCAGCATCAGTCTTTGGTCTTCTAACTCCATGTTCTCCGATTGTCATCGGAGTGGGTATCTCCTAATGAAGACACGGCCACATGAGATGATCATGGCAAACCATGAACATTCTCATGCGAGCTTTCCACTGGGAGAAAAGCTCAGGTGTGAACTTTGGCGGCTTTGTCAGAGTGAAACCAGAACTCCGTGGTTGTGAAACAGCGGCAGTAGTAGGTTGAGATGGATCGACATTTTCACTGCTGCTACGATTGGGAAGCGGCTCTTATGCACCTCCGGAGTTAAGGCGAGTGTTGAATAGCATACTGCTTTCTTCGGCCATTGATGAGAGAGAAAGAGTGGGATCTCTATTTTGAACAAATAGAAGCAGCTCTGATACCACTTGTTGGTCCCTTAGAGCCTAGAGGGGGGTGAATAGGCTCCTATCGAAACTCTTTTCCAACTCTTTAGCACAACACTTATCTGGTTAAGAGATAAAAATAATGCGGAAGATAACCAGATAGTGGAAGTATTTTGTTTTATTATCAGTATGATAAGTACAACAAAATAGAAGCAGACTAAAGCTTGGAAGCTTTTAGACTTACTTAACAACTCTTTAGCACTCTATTTACAAGTACGCACACGCTAGCCTCTATGATCTCAATGAGCTTTGGTACATACACAAAACTATTACACTTGTTCTGATACCATATTTGGAAATGTACAAGTGTTACTATTTATAGTGACATCCATAAGAGACAACCTTGGAACTTGTTGTTCCGGACATTGTGCACATTTACTATCTCTTGGAAATCTCTTTGTCTCAATTGCTGCAGATGTGGTCTTCAAGATCTTGGGTTTGCAACGCATAAGAGTCTTTGTAAGTTCCCAAGTGTAGTTAAAGTTGCGTCCACATATCCTGATGATCCACGTGTAAGATGCTTTAGGTTTACAACGAGTTTGTCTTACATCGGGAAGCAACGAGCTGGTGGCTTTGATTACAAAGAGATAAGTTAAAGTAGCGTCTTCTTGAATCCGGTGTAAGGTTCCTTACTCCGTGTTTAAACTAAGCTCGGATCCTTACTCCGTAATACTGATTGCTTACTCCGTATCAATTTGGTACTAAAATCCTTATTCCGTATAAGCGCTTCCTTACTCCGTATTAAAGAGAAGGTCGGAGTGCTTACTCCGTATCAGCGCTTCCTTACTCCGCATCTAGTTTCCTTACTCCGCATGAGTTAAAGGAACGGATGGCTTACTCCATATCAGCACATCCTTACTCCATATGAGTGAATGGTTCGGATTCCTTACTCCGCATCTAGTTTCCTTACTCCGTGCGAATAAAGACTCAAGTCCTTATTCCGTAGAAGTGCTTCCTTACTCCGCATCTATAAAAGACTCGGATTCCTTACTCCGTGTCTTCTTTTCTTTAATCCGGTTGAGTGGAAGACATAACTTTTCAACTCCGTGGTGACTCTCTTATTCCGTGTGACTTTGTAGACTAAGATTCTTACTCCGCATCTTTTTGACTTAATCCGTTTGAAGTATTAAGTGCGGATTTCTTAGTCTATAACTTTTAGGTTCTTAGTCCGCACGAATGATCCTTATTCCGTATGAAGTAAAGACTTGGTTATATACCAAGTGTTTGATGTCACTCATTCTCACCTGGATCAGGATTATGTATCTTGTCCTTAGCTTTGCTCTCGCGAGTGTAGATCCGGATGAAGGTCATATCTTCTGCAATGACTTAAGATAAAACAACAAAGGTCTCAAATCAAATTACATAGGACTTTATCAGCATTATCCAAATTCTGGGCTTGATCCAACAAGTGTTGTGCCTGAGTGAGAAAAGAATTTCATTAAGAGCCTATTTACCCCCCTCTAGGCTCCAAGGGACCAACAGAAGTTGTTAAGCAAAGAAGTTCTAAAATGAAAAAATGCTGGGATCATTTATGCTATATCTGATAGTGAGTTGGTTAGTCATTTACATGTTATGCCCAAGAAAGGGGGCATGACCGTCATTAAAAATGAAAAGAATGAAATGATTCCATCCCGAACTGTGACGGGGTAGAGAGTCTGTGTAGATTATAGGAAGCTAAATAAAGCCACTAGGAAGGATCACTTTCCCCTTCCTTTTATTGACCAAATGCTTGATAGGTTGGTTGTGTATAGCCATTACTGCTTCCTAGATGGGTACTCTGGATACAATCAGATCATGATTAAACTAGAGGACCAATATAAAGTCTCATCATGTCCTTGTTTTTGACAGTAAGTGCAAAAACTTTTAACTGGTTTCTTTCTCTCCGCGGGATACAAGCTCCTTCTAAATGTCTTCATCTCTATTTTGGAAGCTTGTACCGGATACCTCCACCAACAAAATCTTGCCATGTGATTCCATACTGCACAGTAGTAGCATTGACCCTGAAACCTCGTGTTGCTAACCTTCTGTACATATGGGATCTTCTTCAAAATAGGCTTAGCCTTGATGGTTGGCTTCACAGGCTTTCCTTCTTTCCTGAGGGGCACCCGTACACTTGCAGAAATGACATTTGTATTAGATTTCTTCACATTCTTAGAATGCTCATATCTCTGAACACATTTGGTTACTCTAGTAGTCCTGACCTCCTTCGAGTGTCTCTCTATCTTCTCATCATTTATGCCATCCTTCCCTTTCTTGTTGATTCAGGTCACAACAGTGGTCTACATAGGATTATCATGAAAATCTGGATAGATATTCTTCCTATTCACCTGCAGTATTGCCCCGGTTTTCTGAGCTTCTTGTGGTGTGATGAGTGTTGTGACATCAGAGCCAGTGATGCAAGTAGAAGATGTGTTTCCCAGTTCAGTAAGAAACAGGAGAGTGTGTCTTTGAGTACTACAGAGGCAGAATATATAGCAACAACTTCAGAATGCACTCAAGTGATCTGGATGAAGAGACAGCTCAGAGATTTGACTAGAGGAGTTACAAGCACAACCGTGATAAAATGTGACAATCAGAGTGCCATAAATCTGAGTAAGAATAGTGTTCATCACTCTAGGTGTAAGCACATTGACATCAGATATCATTTTCTGAGAGAAAAAGTGGAGAGGAAGATTATTCAATTGGACTTTGTAGTCAGCAAACAACAGATAGCTGACATATTTACTAAGCCTCTACCATGAGAATTGTTTGAGCAACATCGAGCTAGTCTCGGTGTGTATCCCTCTCATTAAGGACTAGCATTTACCCCAGATACCCTCCAGGTTCCTGTGAGAACCCCTAGTTCTTTCCAGTGGTATCTACTTTGCAGAGGATATGTTGTGGTCAACCCTGTTTCAATTCTTTGGAATTGTTGTCAAAGGGGGTGAGATATCCTAGAAAGGGGGAGTTGACCTTCTATCAGTGGAGTTGTTTCTAGGGGGAGAACTAGCCTTTGACAGAGGAAGGTCTACAGCAAAGTAGAGTGCAAGATTAATATGAGATGTCATATATAGGGGGAGTGTGTGTCTGACTGCACACATGAATTGTTTTTGCAGGAGGTGTAATATGATATTGAAGGGGATGTTTATGATCGCAGTCTATATTCTGTAGTTCAATAGGCTCCAGCAACGTTGAACCCGTTATGTGTTTTTCAGTGGTTGGTTTTTCCAGCGGCTCTGAGATAGTTAGCAATGGTGAAGTGAATGACAAAGTGGTGAGATGTCAAAGATATTAAAGCGGAGAGACAAGTGGTTGCCAACAATTCCAAAGGGGGAGATTGTCATTCCCAATGTGAGTTGTTGAGAGTTGGCATAGCTGATTGTGTTGTCATTGTTGTCAACCACAGTGGTGTCAGCCACAATCCTTGTTGTCAACCTTAATGAAGATAGAGGTAGACATCCATTCAAGACCAAATTGCACCGTATGAAAAAGGAGGTCCAGAGAAGCAGATTTCATCTGCACGACTAACAGTTCATACAACCATGCACATATAATTGTGAAGCAATCTAGAGATTTTGAGCTCCAAATGGTACCAAATTTTACCCATGGATAGAAGACTTCAAGATCTACAAGTTTGCTTTTGACCTCGAGTCGTTTTGAGCTCTGTACAAAAAGTTATGGTCCATATACATGTGAATGGCTGATAGTTTCTCCAACTGTGCACATATAATCATAGGACCATGCAGACTTTTTGAGCTCCAATTTGCACCAAATTTTACCCATGCATAGATAACTTCAAGGTCTACAAGTTTGCTTTTGACTTCGAGTCGTTTTGAGCTCTATACATAAAGTTATGGGCCATATACATCTGAATGGTTGACAGTGCACCCAGCCGTGCAGCTATTTTGAGCTCCAAATGGCACCGAATTTTACTAGTAGATAGAGGGCTTCAATATCTACAACTTTGATTTTGACCACAAGTGAATCCGAGCACTGTAGAAGAAGTTATGGACGATATACTCACATGAGAAGTGCAAATAT
Organism: Taxillus chinensis; assembly: GCA_023512835.1. Lineage (NCBI taxonomy): Eukaryota > Viridiplantae > Streptophyta > Magnoliopsida > Santalales > Loranthaceae > Taxillus > Taxillus chinensis. The sequence continues at coordinate 33,080,636 of CM042086.1, forward strand.
AATCATGGGGATGTGTAGACTTTTTTAGCTCCAAAATTCACCATATTTTACCAGTAGATAGAGGACTTCAATATCTACAACTTTACTTTTGACCTCAAGTGAATATGATCAAAATGCCAATATCAGCACATGTAGATCAGAGTTCACCAGATGAATGTCTGAGATTTGTCGACTTAGGTGAGCTTGATCCAATGGCTAAGACTATTTCACTTAAATGAGATTGATCCAATGGCTGTGATAGAGTAGAGAAAGAGATAAATGGTTGAGGCTTGGCTGCTGAAATTAGGTTAACATCTTATTTGAGCTGGCTAATCCAATGGCTAATCCTATGGTTGGCTAATCCAAGGAACAGAATTTAATGAAGGAAGATGTATGGTTTTTCGATTAAGAAACCGGGGTTGTGGCAGCTGTGTTGTGTGTGAGGGAGAAGAGAGAACTGGAGAGGAAGAGAAGATTAGAGGAGATACAGGAGTAGCTCTTGGTGTTTACAGAATCCATCTTGACGAGCTTGTTGATTGTGACATCAAAGAGAAGATCACGAACTAGTCCGTTGATGTACTCTGATCAGAGAATAGTGTAGAAACTCATCTGTGTGGGTTGGTACTGTTCTCTTTGTATTCAGTATTATTATTATCGTTGTAAAACCATAACTAGTGAGGTTGTTGGTGATTATCGTTGTTGTTGAAATTGGGTAGTGAACCCAAAGGGTAGTTGATGACGTTAATTTATAAAGATTTTTCACATGTGTCTTTCCCCTATTTGCATTCATTTTTCATAGTATTTTGAGTGTTTTTATTATGAATGTTAAATCATGTTGTTTGTCATGTTTTAGTGTTTTGTAGAGTTACGTTGTGTTTTGGGTGTATTTTGTAGGCAAACGGGAAAAAATCGGGAAAATTGATGTATAATATAGATTTAAACAAAGAATGTCATTGCAACTGGACTTTTTACCTTCATCGCAACACAGAAGGAAATATATTTCGTTGCGACATAGAAGAAAATACATTTCGTCACGACACGGTCTTTTGCTTTTGTCGTGACAGGTGTCGATTTTTGCCCCATTTTGTATTTTTCCTATTTTAGTTTTAATGTAATATTTAGGGGGACTATATAAGGAACAAGTATAGGATGTTATTAGGGATTCTAGACCCTAAGGGAGCCCTCCTTGACGGCTAAGAACCCTAGGTTTGGTTTCTTAGATTTCTCTTTGGTTTTGGGTGATTTTCATGTAATCTTGATTCAAGAACACCTTGGTATTTGATAGGGGGTTGATTGTCTGCCCTCGTAACAAGTTGGTTGTTGTTTCTTCTCCCCTCTTAATCCCAAATTTCTAATTTAATTGATATAAATATGTTTCTTCCTTATTTCATGGAATTATCCCTTTTTCCTAGGGATTGGGAGTAGCCCAATCTCAATAACTTGATTGTATGAATTTGTGTGATTATTTTTTATCTCTATCTCATGAATGATTTTATTTTACCGATTGAATCCATGATGTGGGCATCGCAAACCTATTGTATGTTTTAAATAATTGAATGAAGAATTGAAAAATGAAATTTAATTATCAAAACCTGTAAATGGAAACCTAGGACTTGCGAGTCACAAGAGTAGTCCATGATCCTAAGAGGATCCATGGTTGATCATCCCTTAATGGGTTTGGCTTTAATTCAGCGAGTCACAAGAGTAGGCTGTTCCTAAGGCTACCTTAGGCTGTAATTGATTATTGGCCTTTCTGAATGTTTAGTGGGAGCTTGAGCCCTGTGTAGAGTTATTTTATGCCGACCCTTTGCCCACCGGGTGGGTAAAGGGGAGTTACGTACCGGTTTCCTCGGGTTGGAAATTCAGGGCGTGACATGTCCGCCATGATGGGAGATGGTGCAACCATTGAAACTGCTCCCACAGGGTCTCTCCTCACAAGACCCTGCTCCACCAACCAACTGATCAGATGGTCTCTGTCCACCATATGCTTGCTGAAGGCAATCCATGCCTTCTTCAGATCTTCGGGGGTCATATGCACCTTTGCATATTCAACATAGAACTCCTCTAGCTCGGACTTCCCGAGAGAGCTTAAAAGTACAGGTGCTTTGTAAGGACCCGTACCTTGAGTTAGTCAGTTTTGCCTCCTGAGTAGAGTTTTTTCTAGATTTTGACCTAGTAAATGGACTCCAATGAATTCACGTGCAAAAGGAAAGATGCTTAGAATGATGTCCTCTATCTACCACAGAAGTTTCAGGCCAAATGGACATGTATATGAGGTGCACGTGATATGGGTCCAATTCACGTGCAAGTGTAATTGTCTTCTAAATGATGCAAGGAAGCAAGGGGTGAAGTTTGAGAGCATTTGGAGTCCATATGGAGGTGCACGTGAATTGGGGAATTCACGTGCAAATTGGCGTGCAGGCATATTTTTGCATGGTTCCCTTGGTTTTGACATTCTAAGGAACTTTCTCCAAAGGTCCATGTTGAAATTCTGAGTATTTTGGCCTATATGGGTGCGGAAAGGTGCTAACTTGTGTGATCAAAACTACGTCGTTTTGATCCTGGGATTCACTTAATCAAAACTACGTCGTTTTGATGTTGTGTTGTCTATATAAGGAGGAGAAGCCCTCTGTTTTAGGGTTAGGGTTTGTTGCTCCACCAGCTCGTCGCAGAGAGAGAGAGAGGAGGAAGGAGAGCTCCTGGTTGCCGCCGGGCGTCTTGCGTGGGTGGTCGGTGACTCGTGGGTGGACGGCGTTCGACGTGGGATCGGGACTTTCTTTGTGTTGTTGCGTTTTACTTGAGGTAGGGATTCTGTTCTTCCTAAGTCCTCCTCTGTCCTAGGGTCCTAGGGCAAGAATATGAGTTATATCTGTTATATTATTTATATGTAAATTCATATAGGTGTGATCTCCTATATGAATGTTGGCCTTCAATGGCGTGTTGTTTGGATATATGTATATATGCCTGCCAAGTGTTTGACATAATGCCTGTGAGGCTGTGCATGTTATGTATTTGAGATAATGCCTGTGAGGCTGTGCATGTTATGTATTTGAGATAATGCCTGTGAGGCTGTGCATGATATGTGTTTGAGGTAATGCCTGTGAGGCCACGCACGTCCAGTGTGTTAGATTATGTCTGTGTGGCTGGGTTTATGAGCTTGTGGATATATGCATGCTAAGTGTTTGATGTTATTCCTGTGTGACTAAGCATACTAAGTGTTTGATGTTATGCCTGTATGGCCATGTGTGCTGCGTGTTTGCTTGTACACCCGGCGGCTGTGGAAGCCCGGGACTGTTTTGTGGAACCCGGCGGCTGTGGAAGCCCGGGACTGTTTTGTGGAACCCGGTGGCTGTGGAAGCCCGGGACTGTTGTGGAACCCGGTGGCTGTGGAAGCCCGGGACTGTTTTGTGGAACCCGGTGGCTGTGGAAGCCCGGGACTGTTTTGTGGAACCCGGTGGCTGTGGAAGCCCGGGACTGTTCTTGGGACCCGGTGGCTGTGGAAGCCCGGGAGTGTTTATGTACCAGCCTGTGTATGATTATATTTGCTGCTATAGCCTGTAATTACATCTGGTGGAATGATTGTATCACGACACAGCACTTGTACACAAGGCATGTAGATGTTAGGTGCATGGGATGGGTTGGGGAGACATGATCCCTACTGAGCTGTGGTTGCTCACCCCTCCTACCATGTTGTTTTCTTTACAGGAACCTACAGGCGTTAGGTGGGACACCAAGGTGGAAGACCTTATTTATTTTATTGTTTATGTTATTTTATTATGGGAACTGATGTAACCCCAATGGGGATGGATTGAAAAGACTTTGTATTAAAGACTGACTTATTTTGTGGACTGCTTGATGGACTTTATCTTTCTTGAATGTGTTGTGAATGTTTAAAATGTTCAGTTCTTGGTTTGTATCCTAACCCCTTTGCCCTCCGTGTGGGTAAAGGGGAGTCACGTACCGGTTTCCTCGGGTTGGAAATCCGGGGCGTGACATGCTTTAACCCTAACCTCTGGGGTTTCCTGTACCGGTGACTGCCCTCCAGCTGCAGGCTGTCTTTCCTCTGCAGTATCACTAGGCAATTCTACTGGTTGTCCCTCCTCTAGTATCGGATCAATGGGGAGATGAGTTCTGGCAATATTTTCCACCACTTAAACAATAAGTGAGCTTGCTACAGCAGATGTAGAGGAGGTGCGAGAATCCTGGGGAACCGATGCAGGTGGTCTTTGTCTGCGGACTGGGGCTCTAATTGAATTGCCCGTGTCTTCCACACAACTTCTCATAGTAGACCCGGGTTGCTTCATTTGCTTCAATTCCAGTCAGCCGTCCACATTGATGCTCTTGAAAACAAATTTGGCCGGTAGCGGTACCGCGGATCGGTGATTGAAGATATCTGATCGAAGGAACCTTAGGACTTTGGTCAGAATAAGTCCAAAGTGACCCTTTTTGGATTTGATCATGCTATGTAGTAGTACACCCCAGTCTACTTTCCATCCTTGTAGAATACTGCACGTGATCTTCATCTGCGCATGACTTGCAGAGTCATGAGCAGTCTTCTTGCACATCAGGCACTGTCTAGTTAGGATGACAGCTGCCAGTGCCTGACTGGAGAACCCAATCTTCAGGGCTCCCCGTCCTTTCTTACTAGGGTCGGAATACCCCAGAAAAGTCTTACATTGCTCTCTAGAAAGACTAGGTTGTAATGACCCGCATTTTACGGTATGTAAGAAGTTAATCACAGATGCCTTGTGAGTGGAAATTGTTGGGTTTTAGGGAGTTTTCACTTTAGTTAAAACACCTTGAATGTTGATGCATAAGTTTGAGGTAAGAGATGAGCCCAAGAGGGGACTTTTGGGAGGTGCACGTGACAATTTATAACGTGCATTTATGCCCTAGGAAGATGCTATTTGCATATAGAGGCGCTTTTAGATTGTTTTATCAGGTTTTGGAGATTAATTTTGACCAAGTAGATGGCCTCAAATTAATTGGCGTGCAGAACTAAAGTTTCTCAGAATGATGTCCTCTACCTTACACAGAAGTTTCAGAGCCTAAGGCCTTGAACGCTAATTGGACCAATTGGCGTGTAAGCATATTACTGCATACCAGCCTTCTACATGATGCAAGGAAGCTTGGGGAAGAATTTCACCTAATTTGGAGCTGCACACCAATTAGGAATATGACGTGCATTATGGCGTGCAGCCATATTTTTGTACCATCACCTTGGTTTTGTATGGATGTGGAAAGGTTGTAGCTTGTGCAATCAAAACTACATCGTTTTGATACTGGGTTTCACAACATCAAAACTACATCATTTTGATGTTGTGGTGTCTATATAAAGGGGTTCAGGCTTAGGTTTAGGGTTCTTTGGTTTCTTTTTCCGTCGCAGCCGCCGCAGACAGAGAGAGAGAGAGAGAGAGAGAGAGAGAGAGAGAGAGCGGGGGAACCTCCGGATCGTTGCCGTGGTGGTTCGCGTGGGTGGACGGTGTCTAGTGTGGAGGCTGGAGCAAAAGGACACTTACAAGGTAGGGGTTCTGTCTTCTCGTACCTAATCCGGGGTTAGGCCCTGTGGTGAATGAACCGTTGGATATCGTTCCTGTTATTATATTATTTATATGTAAATTCATATAGGTGTGATCTCCTATATGGATGTTGGCCTTCAATCGCGTGTTGTTCGGATATATGTATATATGCATGTCAAGTGTTTGAAATTATGCCTGTGAGGCTGTGCATATTATGTGTTTGAGATGATATCTATGTGGCTGGGTTGTGAGCCTATAAATGTGTTTATGCTAAGTGTTCGATGTTATTCCTGTGTGACTAAGCATACTAAGTGTTTGATGTTATGCCTGTATGGCCATGAGTGTTGCATGTTTGCTTGTACACCTGGTGGCTGTGGAAGCCCGGGACTGTTTTGTGGAACCCAGTGGCTGTGGAAGCCCGGGACTGTTTTGTCGAACCCGGTGGTTGTGGAAGCTCGAGACTGCTCTTGGAACCCGGTCGCTGTGGAAGCCCGGGATTGTTCATGTGTTAGCTTGTGTGGCTGTGGAAAAGATTGTATTTGTTGATGTGATTTGTTATTATCTGATAAAATAATTTGTATCACGACACTGCGCTAGTACACATTCTCATGTAGATGCTAAGAGTATGGGATGGGTTGGGGAGACATGATCCCTACTGAGCTGTGGTTGCTCACCCCTCCTACCGTATTGTTTTCTTTACAGGGACCTACAGCCGTTAGGTGGGAACACCAAGGTGGAAGACCTATTTGTGGCTTGCGTATTGTTATTTGAGTTTGTTGTTTTTGTGAGCTTTGTAACCCCAGTGGGGAGATTTTGTAATGAGAAGTTAATGTAATAAAGCATGTTTGGACACGCTTGAAATGTTGGAACTTAATAAATATATGAATGTCTGAATAAGAAAATTGTGAAGTGTATGTTGTATTTTAACCCCTTTATCCAAACTCGGGTAAAGGGAGGGTCACGTTCCGGTCTCCTCGGGTTGGAAATCCGGGGCGTGACAATATGGTATCAGAGCATGGTCTAGTTGGCCTAGGGTAGTGGGCGGATCTGGTTACCTTGAGTCCTTTGGAGGAGCTTGGAGGGACGTGCTTGATCAACACGGTCCTCTTGGAGCCTCTAAGGTGTACTTGGGGTAGTCCAGACCTAAGGTAGGATTTGCATACATGGGCATTAGGGCACTAGTTGCATTTGTTATTGTGTGTGAAGGTGTAGATAACTGTTAAAATTGTAACTGTGATAAAGAAAAAAAAATGTGGATAATGTGATAAGGTGTGAACTGTGCAACCCTAATTTATTTGAGCTGTGTGCAATGTGGATTGATGCAATGTGTGAAATGTGACATGCCTTGTGATAGTAGCATTGTTAATTGGGGTAGAGGTAGTGACACACGATAGATTATGAATTCATTTTGACGGTTGTCTTTCTTACTTCGTGTAATAAGAATGCCACCGAGGAGAGTGACACGCGCGTCCGGGGCAGTGGCTGATGAGTCATCTGCCCATGAGGGTCCAGGTGTGGGGCAGTTCGTTGGAGGACATGCGCTGTTGCTGGCGCAGCTGCGAGAGGGCATCCGACTGGAAGTCCAGGAGCTAAGGGAAGGTATCCGGCAAGAAGTTCGAGAGGAGGTGCGCCGCGAGATGGCGGCACAGCAGGTGGTGCCACCACTACCACCACCACCCATGGGGGAGTTACCTCGGGAGCGTGAGAGTTCACCGGGCGGCGTACCGATTCGTGTAGAGGATGACGTGGTGACACGGTTCCAAAAGGAACAACCTCCAAGGTTCAAGGGAGAAGGGGATCCTGTGGTAGCTGAGCAGTGGTTGAGGCAGATCGAGCATGTGTTTTCCTTTCTCCTACCCCAGGAGGAGGATAAGGTGAGGCTGGCCATTCAGCAGCTAGAGGGGGATGCTCTGGAGTAGTGGTTGAGTGTCGCGGGGAGCCATGCGGTGCAGTTCATGCTTTGGGAGGAGTTCTTGCAGCTCTTCCATGACGAGTTCTTCCCGGAGTCCTTGAGATGGCAAAAGAGGGAGGAGTTTGGCAGCTTGAGGCAGGGATCAAGGACAGTACCTGAGTATGAGCGCGAATTCCGAAGCTTGAGCAGATTTGCTCCCGAGACCGTGGCACAGGAGGACCTGAAGGCCCACAAGTTCACCTTGGGTCTCAAGCCGGCCCTTAGGCAGAGGGTGGCAATTTTGCGTTTGAAGACCTATGCTGAGGTTGTGGAGACGGCTCGTATCGCTGAGAGAGAGCTGGATGATGGGAGGCAGGCCCATCAGGGTCACCAGTTGCAGGGCGGATCTGAACGTGATTCGGGGCCCAAGAGGCACAAGACCGGAGAGAGAGATAATAGTTCCTTCCGCAGCAGGGGACAAACATTGGTGAACCCAGGGAGGTCTAGCTTTGGCGGTGGCAGACAGGGAGGTCCAGCAGGAGGTCTCCCCAGCGGTTGTCATTGCTGTGGGCAGCAAGGCCACTTTAGGAGGGAGTGTCCAAAGAAAGACTGGAAATGCAATAGTTGTGGACGAGAGGGCCATCTGAGCCGGGTCTGTCGGAGTGGCAACAGGGGGGTTGGAGGCATGGCATCCAACACGAGGAGTGATGCCAATTTCCGTGCACCAGCAGAGAGACGAGCTCGTCAGTGGCAGGCTAGTCAGGCAAGATCGAACCAAACCCGACCCCTGGGGAGGTCGGAGCGGCAGTAGACTGAAGTTGGAGGCAGCCTTGGCGGGAAGCACCCAGTGAGTGAGCCGACCAGTGGCACGGGCCAAGGGAGGGTGTTTGCGCTAGAGGCGACGAACCAGGAGGAGGCTGAGCTACCACCTCCACCAGCGGAGGGTGGGGCAGGACCATTGGTGGTTAGAGGTACCCTCTTGATCTCTCGAACGCTTGTTTCTGCACTTTTTGATACGGGTGCATCTTGTTCGTTTGTCGCCGAACTGCTGATTGAGGGATTGGGGTTAGCATATGTTGAGGCAGAGAGAACCCTAGTTGTTGAGTCTCCAGTGGGAGGTATGATTGAGGTGCGGCGTGTTTGCCGTGACTGTGTGTTAACCATAGGAGATGTGGAGCTAAGTTTTGACTTGCATGTAATGCCCTTGCGTACTTTTGACCTGATCTTGGGTATGGATTGGCTTATGGCTTTCCATGCCAAGATAGATTGTTATCGGCGGCGTGTATCCTTCGTGACACCTGAAGGGACCTCTTGCACCCTGCAGGGGGAGTGGGACTGTGAGGTGAGTCGGGCTGGGCCAGTGTTGGACCAGTGGGGTGCCATTACCCACAGGTTGGTAGCACTGACCTTTGCTAAGGAGAGGAAAGTGGAAAAGAGAGTGTGGCCAGTAGTTGTTGACCAATTTCAGGATGTCTTTCCTGACCAGTTGAGGAGTTTACCTCCTAAGAGGAGTGTAAAGTTCACCATTGAGTTGGTATTGGGGACTGGCCCAATCTCCCAAGTAGCATATCGTATGGGGCCAGCCGAGCTGAGGGAGCTTCAGTGGCAGATAGAGGAGTTGGTGGACCAGGGGTATATCAGACCGAGTACCTCACCTTGGGGTGCTCTGGTGCTCTTTGCAAAGAAGCTAGATGGTACGCTATGCCTTTGCATCGATTATCGGAAGCTGAATTCAGTAACTGTGAAGAACAAGTATCCGTTGCCTCGGATCGATGACCTGTTTGACCAGTTGAGTGGAGCTCGGTGGTTTTCCAAGATAGATCTATGGTCGGGGTATCATCAGTTGAGAGTTAGGGAGGAGGACATCCCTAAGACTGCTTTTTGGTGCAGGTATGGGCACTATGAGTGGGTAGTAATGCCCTTCGGGCTCACTAATGCACCAGCAGTGCTCATGCATTTGATGAACCAGGTCTTTGCTCCATACTTGGATTCTTTCGTGGTGGTGTTTATAGATGATATCTTGGTATATTCTAAGACGGAGAGGGAGCATGTGGAGCATTTGGCAACAGTGTTGCAAACCTTGAGGGACCAGCAGTTGTTTGCTAAGTTTAGCAAATGTGAATTTTGGATGCAGGAGGTCCATTTTCTTGGCCATGTGGTGTCAGTTGAGGGAGTTCGGGTGGACCCAGCCAAGATTGAGGCTGTGGCATCGTGGGGGAGGCCAACCAATGTTTTCGAGATTCGTAGCTTTCTTGGCTTGGCATGGTATTACCGTCATTTTGTAGAGGGATTCTCCCGTTTGGCAGCTCCTATGACGGCGTTGACCCGGAAGGGAGTGAAGTTTGAGTGGACTGACAAGTGTCAGCAGGCGTTTGAGGCCCTCAAAACCCGTTTGACCACTACACCGGTGTTGAGGTTACCTCGGGAGGATATCCCATATGAGGTATATTGTGATGCGTCCAGGGTTGGTTTGGGGTGTGTGCTTATGCAGGAGCACAGTGTGGTAGCTTATGGGTCGAGGCAGCTAAAGCCTAATGAGCAGAATTACCCTACTCATGATCTTGAGTTGGCGGTTGTCATCTTTGCCTTGAAGAGTTGGCCACATTACCTTTTGGGGGAGAAGTTTGTGGTGTTCTCAGATCACAAGAGCCTTCAGTACATCTTTACTCACAAGGACTTGAATTTGAGGCAGGGGAGATGGGTGGAGTATTTGCAGACCTTTGACTTTACTCTTGCCTATACCCTGGGCAAGGGTAATGTTGTAGCTGACGCGTTGAGCAGAAAAGGGAAAGCTGAGGTGGCCGTGAGAGAGTGGAAGCTGATGGAACAGTTGGCGGTGTTACAGCTTTAGCCTGTTGTTTGTGATGGTGGGACAGTCCTAAGTCCTTTGGTTGTTGTGCCTGAGCTGTACCAGCGCGTCCGGGAGGGACAGTTGGGTGACATTGATTGTGAGGTTCTCCGTGCCCGTATTGAGGCCGGTGAGCTATCTGAGGGTTGGACAGAGGGTCCTGAGCATGAGTTATCTTTTCAAGGGCGGCTAGTAGTGGCTTCTTCTCTCCGGGATGAGGTGATGAGGGAGTTTCATCAATCTCGGCTTGCCGTGCATCCAGGGGGTACGAAGATGTATCATGCACTGAAACATTTTTGGTGGCCTGGGATGAAACGTGATGTAGCTGCTGTTGTTTCGAGGTGCCTCACTTGTCAACAAGTGAAGGCTAAGCACCAGCGGCCGGCGGGCATGTTACAGTCGTTGCCAATAGCCGAATGGAAGTGGGACCACATAGCGATGGACTTTGCCACTGGACTTCCACCCACCGCTGGGCGGAAGGACATGATATGGGTGATTGTGGACCGGCTGACTAAGTCGGCCCATTTCCTTGCTGTCCGTGAGTGGGATTCCATCGGGGCCTTAAGTCAGCTGTATGTGAATGAGGTGGTGTGACTACACGGGGTGCCATCATCATTTGTGTCCGACAGGGATTCGAGGTTTACTTCTCATTTTTGGACACGTTTGCAGGAGGCTTTAGGGACAAAGCTTAACTTGAGTACAGCCTTTCACCATGAGACTGACGGTCAGACGGAGAGGACGAATCAGACCATGGAGGACATGTTGAGGGCTTGTGTGCTAGATTTTGGGGGTTCATGGGCAACTCACCTTCCTTTGGTGGAGTTTGCCTACAATAACAGTTATCAGGCATCCATTGGGATGGCCCCTTTTGAAGCATTGTATGGGAGGCCGTGCCGATCACCCTTGTATTGGACTGAGGTAGGAGAGGCAGCTCTCTTGGGACCACAGTTGGTTCAAGAGGCTACTGAGAAGGTCAAGTTGATTCGTCAGCGCTTGTTATCAGCCCAGAGTCGACAGAAATCTTATGCAGATCAGCGGCAGCGACCTTTGGAGTTTTCTATGGGAGATCATGTGTTTCTCCGTGTCTCTCCACGACGTAGACATCGGCCCTTTGGGAGAGCTTCCAAACTTTCTCCCCGGTTCATTGGTCCTTTTGAGGTTATAGCTCGTGTGGGGCCTGTAACTTACCGGTTAGCATTGCCACCGCGATTGAGTCAGGTACACGATGTGTTCCATGTGTCCCAGTTGAGGAAGTATCATCCTGACCCCACTCATGTAAGGACCCGTACCTTGAGTTAGTCAGTTTTGCCTCCTGAGTAGAGTTTTTCTAGATTTTGACCTAGTAAATAGACTCCAATGAATTCACGTGCAAAAGGAAAGATGCTTAGAATGATATCCTCTATCTACCACAGAAGTTTCAGGCCAAATGGACATGTATGTGAGGTGCACGTGATATGGGTCCAATTCACGTGCAAGTGTGGTTGTCTTCTAAATGATGCAAGGAGGCTAGGGGTGAAGTTTGAGAGCATTTGGAGTGCATATAGAGTTGCACGTGAATTGGGGAATTCACGTGCAAATTGGCGTGCAGGCATATTTTTGCATGGTTCCCTTGGTTTTGACATTCTAAGGAACTTTCTCCAAAGGACCATGTTGAAATTCTGAGTATTTTGGCCTATATGGGTGCGGAAAGGTGCTAACTTGTGTGATCAAAACTACGTCATTTTGATCCTGGGTTTCACTTAATCAAAACTACGTCGTTTTGATAGTGGAAGGCCTATATAAGGATGAGGAGACTCCTTGTTCTAGGGTTAGGGGTTTTTCAGCCACCGCGGCCGTCGTGGAGAGAGAGAGAGCTAGAGAGAGGGAAAGGGGGGAGAACGCTGGTTGCTTTGGGAGCATCTTGCGTGGGGAGGACGGCATCTAACGCGGGAGCAAGGAGGATCTTCATTAAGGTAGGGGTTCTGTTTTCTTATACCTGATCCGGGGTTAGGCCCTGTGGTGAATTACCCGTTGGATATTGTCCTTGTTATCATACTATTTATATGTAAATTCATATAGGTGTGATCTCCTATATGAATGTTGGCCTTCAATGGCGTGTTGTTTGGATATATGTATATATGCCTGCCAAGTGTTGCATGTTATGTGTTTGAGGTAATGCCTGTGAGGTCGTGCATGTTATGTGTTTGAGGTAATGCCTGTGAGGCCGTGCATGATATGTGTTTGAGGTAATGCCTGTGAGGCCACGCACGTCCAGGTGTGTTAGATTATGTCCGTGTGGCTGGGTTTATGAGCTTGTGGATATATGCATACTAAGTGTTCGATGTTATTCCTGTGTGACTAAGCATACTAAGTGTTTGATGTTATACCTGTATGGCCATGTGTGCTGCGTGTTTGCTTGTACACCCGGTGGCCGTGGAAGCCCGGGACTGTTTTGTGGAACCCGGTGGTCGTGGAAGCCCGGGACGTTTTGTGGATCCCGGTGGCCGTGGAAGCCCGGGACTGTTCTTGAAACCCGGTGGCCGTGGAAGCCCGGGAGTGTTTATGTACCAGCCCATGTATGATTGTGTTTGCTTGTTATAGCCTGTAACTATATCTTGGTGGAATAATTGTATCACGACACAACAGCTTGTACACAAGGCATGTAGATATTAGGTGCATGGGATGGGTTGGGGAGACATGATCCCTACTTGCGAGCCGTGGTTGCTCACCCCTCCTACCATGTTGTTTTCTTTACGAGGAACCTACAGGCGTTAGGTGGGACCCCAAGGTGGAAGACCTTATTTATTTTATTGTTTATGTTATTTTATTATGGGAATCGATGTAACCCCAATGGGGATGGATTGAAAAGAAGACTTTGTATTAAAGACCGATTTGGTTTGTGGACTCGCTTGATGGACTTTATTTTTCTTGAATGTGTTGTGAATGTTTAAAATGTTCAATTCTTGGTTTGTATCCTAACCCCTTTGCCCTCCGTGTGGGTAAAAAGGGGAGTCACGTACTGGTTTCCTCGGGTTGGAAATCCGGGGCATGACAATATGGTATCAGAGCATGGTCTAGTTGGCCTAGGGTAGTGGGTGGACTTGGTTATCTTGAGTCCTTTGGAGGAGCCTGGAGGGACATGCCTGATCAACATGGTCCTCTTTGAGCCTCCAAGGTGTACTTAGGGTAGTCCAGTCTTGTGGTAGGATTTGCATGCATTGGCATTAGGGCACTAGTTGCATTTGTTGTCATGAGTGAAGGATGTGCATAACATGATTATGTGTGAACTGTGCAACTCTGAATATTCTTGGAATGCCTTGGGTATGACTACAATATGGACTGTGCTGTGTGCAATATTGATTGATGCAATGGTTAAAATGTGTGTAATGCCATGTGCGGCTTGACTTGATAATGGGGTAGAGGTAGTCAACTTGTTAGTAGTCAAACGCGTTCTGACGTTTGTGCATCTTACTTCATGTAGTAAGAATGCCACCGAGGAGAGTGACACGTGCGTCCGGGGCGATGGGCCGATGAGTCATCTGCCCATGAGGGTCCGGGTGCGGGGCCATCCGTTGGGGGGCATGCGTTGTTACCGGCACAGCTACAAGAAGGCATCCGGCTGGAGGTACGAGAGCTACGGGAGGGGCTCCGGCGGGACGTTCGGGAGGAGGTGCGCCGTGAGATGGCAAGACACGCAAAGTGGTGCCACCACCACCACCACCACCGGTGGGAGAGCTGCCTCGGGAGCGTCGAGTTCGCTGGGTGGTGTACTGACCCGTGCGAGAGGATGACGTGGTGACACGGTTCCGAAAGGAACAACCTCCGCGATTTAAGGGGGGGAGAAGATCCTGTGGTAGGCGAGCGGTGGTTGAGGCGGATTGAGCATGTGTTCTCCTTTCTCCTGCCCAAGGGAGGAGGATAAGGTGCGGCCGGCAATTCGGGCACTGGAGGGGGATGCTTTGGAGTGGTGGACGAGTGTTGCGGGGAGCCGTGCGGTGCAACTCATGTTTTGGGAGGAATTCTTGCAACTCTTCCATGATGAGTTCTTCCCTCGAATCGGTGAGATGGCGAAGAGGGAGGAATTTGGCAGCCTGAAGCAAGGATCAAAGACGGTGCCCGAGTATGAGCGGGAGTTCCGGAGCTTGAGTAGGTTTGCCCCCGAGACAATGGCAAAGGAGGACCTGAAGGCCCACAAGTTCACTCTGGGTCTTCGGCCGGCCCTTAGGGAGAGGGTGGCAATTCTACGCTTGAGGACCTATCGTGAGGCCGTAGAGACGGCCCGTATAGCCGAGAGAGAGCCGGATGGTGGGAGGCGGGCCCATCAGGGTCGCCAGTTGCGAGTGGGCCTGATCGAGATGCAGGGTCCAAGAGGCTCAAGACGGAGGAGAGGGATAGCGGTTCCTTCCGCAGCGGGGGACAGACCTTGGTGAACCCAGGGAGGTCTAGCTTTGGCGGTGGCAGCAGGCGGTCCAAAGGGGGGGTCTCCCCGGCGGTTGTTACTGCTGTGGGGAGCAAGGCCACTTGAGGAAGGAGTGTCCAAAGAGGGACCGGAAATGCCATAGATGTGGACGAGAGGGCCATCTGAGCCGGGTTTGCCGGAGTGGCAACAGGGGAGTTGGAGGCATGACATCCAGCACAAGGAGTGATGCCAGTTTTCGTGCACCAGCAGAGAGACCAACTCGTCAGTGGCCGGCTAGTCAGGCAGGATCGAATCAGACCCGACCTCAGGGGAGGCCGGAGCGGCAGCAGACTGAAGCTGGAGGCAGCCTTGGCGGGAAGCGCCCAGTGAGTGAGCCGACCAGCGGCACGGGCCAAGGGAGGGTGTTTGCGCTTGGAGGCGACGTACCCCGGAGGAGGCCGAGCTACCACCCCCACCAGCTGAGGGTGGACCAGGACCATCGGTGGTTAGAGGTACCCTCTTGATCTCCCGTACCTTAGCTTCGTTCTTTTCGATACGGGTGCATCATGTTCGTTTGTTGCTGAGCTTGTAATAGACGGCTTGGGGTTAGCTTGTGTGGAAGCCGCAAGGCCCCTAGTTGTGGAGTCTCCGGTGGGAGGCATGATTGAGGTACGGAGAGTGTGTCGTGACTGTGTGTTAACCATAGGCGAGGTAGAGCTGAGTTTTGACTTGCATGTAATGCCTTTGAGGACGTTTGACTTGATCTTGGGTATGGATTGGCTTATGGCTTTCCAGGCCAAGATAGATTGTTATCGGCGGCGTGTGACCTTCGTGACACCTGCAGGGACCTCTTGCACCCTGCGGGGGGGAGTGGGATTGTGAGGCAAGTCGGGCCGGGCCAGGTGTGGACCAGGTGGGGTGCCATTACCCACAGGTTAGCAGCCCTGACCTTTGCTGAGGAGGGTAAGGTGGAAAAGAGGGTGTGGCCCGCTGTTGTGGACCAATTTCAGGATGTTTTTCCTGAGCAGTTGAGGAGTTTGCCACCTAAGAGGAGTGTGGAGTTCACCATTGAGTTGGTGCCGGGGACGGGTCCGATTTCCCAAGTAGCGTATTGTATGGGGCCAGCTGAGTTGAGGGAGCTTCAGAGGCAAATCGAGGAGTTGGTGGGTCAGGGGTATATCAGACCGAGTACCTCACCTTGGGGTGCTCCGGTGCTCTTTGCGAAGAAGGCCGATGGTACACTACGTCTCTGCATCGACTACGGAAGTCGAATTCGGTGACGGTGAAGAACAAGTACCCGTTGCCTCGAATAGATGACCTGTTTGACCAATTGAGTGGGGCCCAGTGGTTTTCCAAAATAGATTTACGGTCGGGGTATCACCAGCTCAGGATTAGGGAGGAGGACATCCCTAAGACGGCTTTTCGGTGCGGTATGGGCATTATGAGTGGGTAGTGATGCCTTTCGGGCTCACTAATGCGCCAGGCGGTGTTCATGCATTTGATGAACCAAGTCTTTGCCCCATACTTAGACTCGTTCGTGGTGGTGTTTATCGACGATATCTTGGTGTATTCCAAGACCGAGAGGGAGCATGTGGAGCACTTGGCAACAATGTTGCAAACCTTGAGGGACCAGCATGTTTGCTAAGTTTAGCAAGTGTGAGTTTTGGCACAGGAGGTTTACTTTCTTGGCCATGTGGTGTCACCGAGGGAGTTAGGGTGGACCCGGCCAAGATTGAGGCCGTGGCATCGTGGGCGAGGCCAACCAACATTTTTGAGATCCGTAGTTTTCTTGGCTTGGCGGGGTACTATCGTCGTTTTGTCGAGGGGTTCTCCCGTTTGGCGCCGCCTATGACGGTGTTGACTCGGAAGGGCGTGAAGTTTGATTGGACTGACAAGTGTCAGCAGGCGTTTGAGACTCTCAAAACCCGTTTGACCACTGCACCGGTGTTGGGGTTACCTCGGGAGGATATTCCATATGAAGTGTACTGTGATGCGTCCAGGGTTGGTTTGGGGTGTGTGCTTATGCAGGAGCACAGTGTGGTAGCTTATGGGTCAAGGCAGCTGAAGCCTCATGAGTAGAATTATCCTACTCATGATCTGGAGTTAGCGGCTGTTATCTTCGCCCTGAAGAGTTGGCAGCACTACCTCTTGGGGGAAAAGTTTGTGGTGTTCTCAGATCACAAGAGCCTTCAGTACATCTTTACTCAGAAGGACTTGAATTTGAGGCAAAGGAGATGGGTGGAGTATTTGTAGACCTTTGACTTTACTCTTGCCTATACCCCGGGCAAGGGTAATGTTGTGGCTGACGCGTTGAGCAGAAAAGGGAAAGCTGAGGTGGCCGTGAGAGAGTGGAAGTTGATGGAGCAGTTGGCGATGTTGCAGCTGCAGCCTGTTGTTCGTGATGGTGGGACAGTCCTGAGTCCTTTGGTGGTAGTGCCTGAGTTGTACCAGCGCGTCCGGGAGGAACAGCTGGGTGACATTGAGTGCGAGGTTCTCCGTGCCCGTATTGAGGCTGGGGAGCTATCTGGGGACTGGACAGAGGGTCCTGAGCATGAGTTGTCGTTTCAGGGGTGGTTGGTAGTAGCTTCTTCCCTCAGGGATGAGGTGATGAGGGAGTTTCACCAATCTAGAGTTGCTGTGCATCCAGGGGGTACGAAGATGTACCATGCGCTTCGGGGGCATTTTTGGTGGCCTGGGATGAAACGCGATGTAGCTGCCTTTGTTTCGCGGTGCCTCACGTGTCAGCAGGTGAAGGCTGAGCATCAGCGGCCGGCGGGCATGTTACAGCCCTTGCCCATAGCGAGTGGAAGTGGGACCATATCGCGATGGATTTTGTGGATGGTCTTCCACCCACCACCGGGAGGAAGGATATGATTTGGGTGATTGTGGATCGACTCACAAAGTCGGCCCATTTCCTGGCTGTTCGCGAGCGGGACTCTATTGGGACCTTGAGTCACTGTACATGAACGAGATTGTGAGACCGCATGGCGTACCATCATCGGTTGTCTCGACCGGGATTCGCGGTTCACTTCCCGTTTTTGGGCCGGTTTGCCAGGAGGCTATGGGGACCAAGCTTCACCCGAGTACAGCCTTTCACCCTGAGACCGACGGTCGACCGAGCGGACGAATCGGACCATGGAGGACATGTTGAGGGCTTGTGTGCTAGATTTTGGGGGTTCGTGGGCAACTCACCTTCCTTTAGTGGAGTTTGCCTATAACAACGATTATCGAGCATCCATTGGGATGGCTCCTTTTGAGGTGTTGTACGGACGGCCGTGTCGATCACCTTTGTGTTGGACCGAGGTGGGGGAGACAGCTCTCTTGGGGCCACAGTTGGTTCAAGAGGCTACTGAGAAGGTCAAGTTGATTCGTCAGCGTTTGTTGTCAGCTCAGAGTCGGCAGAAATCTTATGCGGATCAGCGGCGGCGACCTTTGGAGTTTTCTGTTGGTGATCATGTGTTCCTTCGTGTCTCTCCACGTCGTGGACATCGACGGTTTGGGCGAGGTTCCAAGCTATCTCCGCGGTTTATTGGTCCTTTTGAGATTCTGGATCGTGTAGGGCCTGTAGCCTACCGGTTAGCGTTACCACCGCGGCTCAGTCGAGTGCACAACGTGTTTCACGTGTCCCAGTTGAGGAAGTATCACCCTGACCCCACTCATGTGATTGATTGGGGGACGTTGGACATTGAGGATGACATGTCCATCATTGAGGCCCCTATCCGTATCCTAGATCGGCGAGAGAAGCTTTTGCGTGGTCGTGCTATTCCTTTGGTTCGCGTGCTGTGGCAGCACCGTGGCTTTGAGGAGGAGACATGGGAACGTGAGTCCGTGATGCGTGAGCAATACCCAGACTTGTTCGCGGACGAACAATCTTAAGCGTGGGAGGTGGCTGTTGGCCAAGGGTGTGATGTGTTTTGTGTTTTCTTGTATTAGTTGTGTACGATTTGGTGTATTTGTATTGACTTTTAAAGACATGTGTTCTTATTTGTGATATGTTTTGAGATGTGTATTCGTGACATGCGGACATGTGTTATATGCATTATTGTGGTTATGGATTACGATGGTACTTTGTTATGTGCTGTTGTGCTGTTGTGCTGTGTGCGGTGTATGACCCATTTGGGTGTGGTGGCTTACCGGGTGGCAAATGGGTAGCTTGTGTTTGTTTTCCTTGTGTGTCATTTCTTTTCGAGGATGAAAAGTCTTAAGGGGGAGAGGATGTAAGGACCCGTACCTTGAGTTAGTCAGTTTTGCCTCCTGAGTAGAGTTTTTCTAGATTTTGACCTAGTAAATAGACTCCAATGAATTCACGTGCAAAAGGAAAGATGCTTAGAATGATGTCCTCTATCTACCACAGAAGTTTCAGGCCAAATGGACATGTATGTGAGGTGCACGTGATATGGGTCCAATTCACGTGCAAGTGTGGTTGTCTTCTAAATGATGCAAGGAGGCTAGGGGTGAAGTTTGAGAGCATTTGGAGTGCATATAGAGTTGCACGTGAATTGGGGAATTCACGTGCAAATTGGCGTGCAGGCATATTTTTGCATGGTTCCCTTGGTTTTGACATTCTAAGGAACTTTCTCCAAAGGACCATGTTGAAATTCTGAGTATTTTGGCCTATATGGGTGCGGAAAGGTGCTAACTTGTGTGATCAAAACTACGTCGTTTTGATCCTGGGTTTCACTTAATCAAAACTACGTCGTTTTGATAGTGGAAGGCCTATATAAGGATGAGGAGACTCCTTGTTCTAGGGTTAGGGGTTTTTCAGCCACTGCAGCCGTCGTGGAGAGAGAGAGAGCTAGAGAGAGGGAAAGGGGGAGAACTGCTGGTTGCTGCCGGAGCATCTTGCGTGGGGAGGACGGCATCTAACGCGGGAGCAAGGAGGATCTTCATTAAGGTAGGGGTTCTGTTTTCTTATACCTGATCCGGGGTTAGGCCCTGTGGTGAATTACCCGTTGGATATTGTCCTTGTTATCATACTATTTATATGTAAATTCATATAGGTGTGATCTCCTATATGAATGTTGGCCTTCAATGGCGTGTTGTTTGGATATATGTATATATGCCTGCCAAGTGTTGCATGTTATGTGTTTGAGGTAATGCCTGTGAGGCTGTGCATGTTATGTGTTTGAGGTAATGCCTGTGAGGCTGTGCATGATATGTGTTTGAGGTAATGCCTGTGAGGCCACGCACGTCCAGTGTGTTAGATTATGTCTGTGTGGCTGGGTTTATGAGCTTGTGGATATATGCATGCTAAGTGTTCGATGTTATTCCTGTGTGACTAAGCATACTAAGTGTTTGATGTTATACCTGTATGGCCATGTGTGCTGCGTGTTTGCTTGTACACCCGGTGGCTGTGGAAGCCCGGGACTGTTTTGTGGAACCCGGTGGCTGTGGAAGCCCGGGACTGTTTTGTGGAACCCGGTGGCTGTGGAAGCCCGGGTCTGTTTTGTGGAACCCGGTGGCTGTGGAAGCCCGGGATCGTTCTTGAAACCCGGTGGTTGTGGAAGCCCGGGAGTGTTTATGTACCAGCCCATGTATGATTGTGTTTGCTGTTATAGCCTGTAACTATATCTGGTGGAATAATTGTATCACGACACAGCACTTGTACACAAGGCATGTAGATATTAGGTGCATGGGATGGGTTGGGGAGACATGATCCCTACTGAGCTGTGGTTGCTCACCCCTCCTACCATGTTGTTTTCTTTACAGGAACCTACAGGCGTTAGGTGGGACCCCAAGGTGGAAGACCTTATTTATTTTATTGTTTATGTTATTTTATTATGGGAACTGATGTAACCCCAATGGGGATGGATTGAAAAGAAGACTTTGTATTAAAGACTGATTTGGTTTGTGGACTGCTTGATGGACTTTATTTTTCTTGAATGTGTTGTGAATGTTTAAAATGTTCAATTCTTGGTTTGTATCCTAACCCCTTTGCCCTCCGTGTGGGTAAAAAGGGGAGTCACGTACCGGTTTCCTCGGGTTGGAAATCCGGGGCGTGACAACTCATGTGATCGATTGGGGGACTTTGGACATTGAGGATGACATGTCCGTTGTTGAGGCCCCTATCTATATCCTAGATCGGCGGGAGAAGCTTTTGCGTGATCATGCTATTCCTTTGGTTCGCGTGCTCTGGCAGCACCGTGGCATTGAGGAGGAGACATGGGAACGTGAGTCCGTGATGCGTGAGCAGCACCCAGAGTTATTCGAGGACGAACAATCTTAAGGGCGGGAGGTGGCTGTAGTGATGTGCTTTCTTGTAATTAGTTGGTCATGATTTGGTGTATTTGTATTGTCTTTTAGACATGTGTATTTATAGTTGAGATGTGTTCTGAGTTGTGTATTTTTGACATGCGGGTATGTAATTATGGATTGTGGTGGTGTTTTGTTGAGTTTGCGGACGTATGTCCTGTTTTGTGCTGTGTACGGGTATGACCCATCTGGGTATTGTGGCTTGCCGTTTTGCAAATGGGTAGCATGTGTTTGTTATCGCTTGTATGTTTCTTTTCGGGGACGAAAAGTCTTAAGGGGGAGAGGATGTAATGACCCGCGTTTTGCGGTATGTAAGAAGTTAATCACAGATGCCTTGTGAGTGGAAATTGTTGGGTTTTAGGGAGTTTTCTTCCCACACACTTTAGCTAAAACACCTTGAATGTTGATGCATAAGTTTGAGGTAAGAGATGAGCCCAAGAGGAGACTTTTGGGAGGTGCATGTGACAATTGATAATGTGCATTTATGCCCTAGGAAGATTCTATTTGCATATACAGGCGCTTTTAGGCTATTTTGTAAGGTTTTGGAGATTAATTTTGACCAAGTAGATGGCCTCAAATTAATTGGCGTGCAGAACTAAAGTTTCTCAGAATGATGTCCTCTACCTTCCACAAAAGTTTCAGAGCCTAAGGCCTTGAACGCCAATTGGACCAATTGGCGTGCAAGCATATTACTACATACCAGCCTTCTACATGATGCAAGGAAGCTTGAGGAAGAATTTCACCTAATTTGGAGCTGCATGCCAATTGGGAATATGACGTGCATTATGGCGTGCAGCCATATTTTTGTACCTTCACCTTGGTTTTGTTATTCTAATCATCTTTTCCCAAAGGACCATGTTGGAATTATGAGTATTGTGTCCTGTATGGATGTGGAAAGGTTGTAGCTTGTGCAATCAAAAGTACGTCGTTTTGATGCTGGGTTTCACAACATCAAAACTACGTCGTTTTGATGTTGTGGTGTCTATATAAAGGGGTTCAGGCTTAGGTTTAGGGTTCTTTGGTTTCTTTTGCCGTCGCAGCCGCCACAGACAAAGAGAGAGAGAGAGAGAGGGGGGGGGGAACCTCCAGATCGTTGCCATGGTGGTTCGCGTGAGTGGACGGTGTCTAGCGTGGAGGCTGGAGCAGAAGGACACTTACAAGGTAGGGGTTCTGTCTTCTCGTACCTAATCCGGGGTTTGGCCGTGTGGTGAATGAACCGTTGGATATCGTTCCTGTTATTATATTATTTATATGTAAATTCATATAGGTGTGATCTCTTATATGGATGTTGGCCTTTAATGGCGTGTTATTCGGATATATGTATATATGCATGTCAAGTGTTTGAAATTATGCCTGTGAGGCTATGCATATTATGTGTTTGAGATTATATTTGTGTGGCTGGGTTGTGAGCCTGTAAATGTGTGCATGCTAAGTGTTCGATGTTATTCCTGTGTGACTAAGCATACTAACTGTTTGATGTTATGCCTATATGGCCATGAGTGCTGCATGTTTGCTTGTACACCCGATGGCTGTGGAAGCCCATGACAGTTTTGTGGAACTCGGTGGTTGTGGAAGCCCGAGACTGTTTTGTGGAACCCGGTGGCTGTGGAAGCCCGAGACTGCACTTGGAACCCGGTGGCTGTGGAAGCCCGGGATTGTTCATGTGTTAGCCTGTGTGGCTGTGGAAAAGATTGTATTTGCTGATGTGATTTGTTATTATCTGATAAAATAATTTGTATCACGACACTGCACTAGTACACGTTCTCGTGTAGATGCTAAGAGCATGGGATGGGTTGGGGAGACATGATCCCTACTGAGCTGTGGTGGCTCACCCCTCTTACTGTGTTGTTTTCTTTACAGGGACCTACAGGCGTTAAGTGGGAACACCAAGGTGGAAGACCTGTTTGTGGCTTGCGTATTGTTATTTGAGTTTGTTGTTTTTTTGAGCTTTGTAACCCCAGTGGGGAGATTTTGTAATGAGAAGTTTAATGTAATAAAAGCATGTTTGGACACGCTTGAAATGTTGGAACTTAATAAATATATGAATGTCTGAATAAGAAAATTGTGAAGTGTATGTTGTATTCTAACCCCTTTATCCATACTCGGGTAAAGGGAGGATCACGTTCCAGTCTCCTCGGGTTGGAAATCCGGGGCGTGACATAGGTAGATGTTCAAAGTTACCTTTAGCGAGTGGAAGAGCATTGCGGATTGTTTCGGATGAGATCCGAATCTCCACTCCTTAGACTGTTCCCACTAGGTCGTCTCCAGAGATGGCTAACGTCTCATGAAACTGTGTGACGTCTTCCACTGGCACATCTTGTATCCCTAAACATATGGATGCAATCCCAGATTTATCGAGGTGATTTCTGAACTCGCCCAGCAAACTAACCATCGCGTTGCCTATGGCTTCCTAGTCGAAAATGAAACCCGGGACAATCTCGCCTAATCCTTCTGCCATCGATGAGTTAGGTCCTGCCATAAAAGTTGTAGAGAGAGAAAGAGACACTCATAGAGAGAGATTGTGAGGTTCGAATGTGGTCAAAGGAGAGAGATAGAGAAAGAGGGGACGAGGATCGAAGAGAGAGATGGAGCATTAGGGTTAGGGTTCGAGTGTGAAAACAAAGAACGTACCTTTGGGCTCCGTCTCTATCTGTGACTTATATATATGGTGGAAGTGTACCATAGAAGTTACATGCTCTGTCTGATTGTTTTCAGGATCTGCGTCCTTTTTGTTCTGACCCGTCTCTTCATCTTCCGGATCCACCCGATGGAGTACTCAAGCGATAAGTCCACGTCACCCCTTATGTTGGTATATTTTGAATTTTAAGTGTACAGTGATGTGTTGACTTGTCTACAACGCTTGAGCAACGAGGAAGCTGAATCTGTCTTGCTTCGACCCTTTTGGAAACTACGACTCTACGAAGCTGCGATTGATTCTCTGAGCTTCGAAGCTTCAAAGCAACAGTCTTCAAGGCAGCAATTCGTCGATGTTGTTAGCTTGGTGGTCGACTACAAATTCAGCGACAAAGGTGGATTTCTTTGGACTTTTTCAACACTTAACAACACAAAAATGATGTATAGGCAATTTCTCATAAAATCATGCATGATGAATAGTGTTATAAGCGGAATTAAGATTACATGCTCAGACCTTGAATTCTTCCAACCGTAATACTTGGTATACATGTACAACTACTATAGCACGATCATTTACATTACCATAAAATTTAAAAATGACTAAGTGCATCATCATATATTTCTTTATGCAGACTATTGATCACGATGTTCACATAGCATCCAATAAGCCATGGTTAGTCAAGTATAGCAACCCAATCATGAAATCAGCAGTCACTCACAGATAAGCAAAACTCACTCAGTGAAGGCCTCACCCTCTCACTCTCGGATCAGCATGTGAGTTTGATTCAGGAACTAGAATTGCACTGTTTGGTATACTCATCGTCAACCGAATCTTACGACAAACCCTGTTCCAACAATGATTTTTAGTTCAGCATAGATGACTTGAGAGACAAGATGGCCCTATAGAGAATCAGAACGCACACCCTGGCATTGTTTAATTTACAACAAAGCATATCCACAGAGTTTGGAGTTTGAGCATATGAATTTTCTGGGAAAGTTGTCCTCTTCTTTTGAATAGCACCATTTTTGAGTGCTTATTTGTGAACTTTTTCATGTGGACAATGCTCAATACAGTTTCTTATTGATTACAAGACATGCTCAAATACATAACTCCAACTATTACTCTAAAAAGGAAAATAGTCATGGGGTGTAATGAGGACTCCCCCTAAGATAGGTAACCTATTATCTATTTTCATTTCACGTTTAGCCTTTTTCACCTTGCGTTTTTCTAGTGAAAGGTATAGGCTATTTTTGAGTAATAGGCTTTTTATGATTGTCAAATACTACAGTCTCAGTCATCCTCAGAGTATTTAATCATTGAGGATCCTTTCCGTGCAATCCAATAGTACCATGAGATACAACTATTCCTACTAGTTAATGAATGCAATGACACACAAGTGATATTCACTCAGAAGAGAAGCAACAAATGATGAGAGTATCATTTCGTTAAAGAATGATGGGAATTGCACTCATTACACTCTCAAGACTAGATGATTCATGACAGGTTGTACAAGGGACTCATACCAGGTTCAGAGGTAGCAAGTTTCATCCATGTGATTTCACAATTACCTGCATTGAAAATGTATGAATCACACTTAAGCATTGCTAATTTTCATGGAAAGATAAATAATCATTAACAGTGTCATACTTATTTTCATGCACATGTAATTAGGTTGAAATAAAACACAAGACATGCATTAATAATTATGAAGTTAAGTCTAGCATGCCAAGTTTGTCAGAAGTTCATTAAACCTGGCTTCTTACAGTGGTTTGGTGAATATGTTGGCAAGCTAGTCATCAGTGGATATATACTCTAAGGAAATGTCCTTCTTCAGCACATGGCTCGTATGAAGTGGTGTTTGATCTCTATGTGCTTGGTTTTGGGATGCATGACAAGATTGTTGGAGATTGCTATGGCACTTGTGTTGTCACAGTATAGAGGCACAGCCTTCAGGTTAAATCCATAGTCTGACAGTTGACTGGCCATCCAAAGCAACTGAGCACAGCAGCTTCCTGCAGCAATATATTCAGCTTTAGCAGTTGAAGTTGAAACTGAATTCTGTTTCTTGCTGAACCATGATACAAGTGGGTTGCCAAGAAGTTAGCATGTTCCACTTGTGCTCTTCCTATCAATCCTGCAGCCAGCAAAGTCTACATCTGAATATCCTCTCAGGTTGAAATCAGACTCCTTTGGATACCAAATTCCCAAATTTTCAGTTCCCTTCAGATATCGCATAATCCTCTTGACCTGAGACAAGTGTGATTCCTTGGGATTAGCTTGGTATCTTGCACAGATGCATGTTGCAAACATTATGTCAGGTCTACTTGCTGTCAGATATAGCAAGGATCCAATCATGCTTCTGTATTCTGAGATATCCACCTCTTTGCCTGCTTCATCCATATCCAACTTGGCGTTTGTAGGAATGGGGGTTTTCATTTGAGTCACATCAGTCATCTTGAATTTCTTCAAAATTTCTTTAGTGTATTTGGTCTGAGTGATAAAGATCTCATCCTCCAACTGCTTGACCTCCAACCCAAGAAAGAATGAAAGCTCTCCCATCATACTCATCTCAAATTCACTTTTCATCAGATGGGAGAATTCATCACACTGCTTCTTATCCCTTGATCCAAAGATGATGTCGTCAACATAGATCTAAACAATCAAGGGTGATCCTTTTCCTTCCTTGAGAAACAAGGTGGGGTCAATCTTGCCTTTTCTGAACTTGTTCTTTATCAGAAACTTTGACAATGATTTTTACCAAGCTCTGGGAGCTTGTTTTAGTCCATATAGAGCCTTCTTCAGTTTGTATACCTTGTGTTCTTGGTTTGGCTCTAGAAATCCAGGAGGTTGTTCAACATAGACTTCTTCTTGGAGGTCTCCGTTTAGGAATGCACTCTTGACATCCATTTGATAAACTTTGAAATCCTTGAATGCTGCATATGCTAAAAACATGCGGATGGCCTCCAGTCTAACAACTGGTGCAAAGGTTTCATCATAGTCAATTCCTTCTTCTTGTCTGTACCCTTTTGCAACCAGTCTGGCCTTATTTCTGATTACAATGCCATCTGCATCAAGTTTATTTCTGAAGATCCATTTCACGCCAATGACTTGCTGTGATCTAGGCCTGTTGACCAACTCCCATACTTTCTATCTCTTGAACTGATTGAGCTCTTCTTGCATAGCTTCTATCTAATAGGGATCTTGAACTGCATCATCCACTGATTTAGGCTCCGCTTGTGATAAGAAACACATATAAAGATTCTCATGAAGTGTGACAGCTCTCATTTTGACTCGTGCAGCTGGACTCCTATTATTAGTTCAGAAGGATGGTCCTTTAACCTTCTCCTTGCCTTTGTAAGGTCTTCTCTTTCTTCATGATGAATGCCCAACTTCTCTATGTCAAGTTCTTGGGCTGGTGGAAGTAATAGAGACTGAACAGGTTGAAAATTAAGGTCATGATCTTCTACTGATTTTTGACTTTGTTCTGCAGCAACCGGTTCAGCTCTTTGTTCTTCAGATACAAGTGCATCTTCCATTGCTTTTGTTGTTGTAGGATTATCTGTGTCTTGGTCTTCTAGAATGATAATATCCTGCACGTCCTTTACATTTTGGTCTCCTTTCTGCATACCATGGTTAGTTTCATCAAAAGTAACATGTATAGACTCTTCAACAATTTTAGCCCTTTTATTAAACACACAATAATCCTTGCTATTCATTGAATATCCAACAAGATATCCATCATCTGACTTGGCATCAAACTTATTCAAGTAATGCTTGCCATTGTTCAGAATATAGCATGTACACCCGAAGATCTTTAGGTGACCAATATTTGGTCTCCTTCCCTTCCATAACTCATAGGGTGTTTTCATGGCTCGTTTGTTAGCTAGAGTTCTGTTTTGTACATAACAAGCAGTGACAACAGCTTC
The DNA here is from genome assembly GCA_023512835.1 of Taxillus chinensis. Lineage (NCBI taxonomy): Eukaryota > Viridiplantae > Streptophyta > Magnoliopsida > Santalales > Loranthaceae > Taxillus > Taxillus chinensis. The sequence continues at coordinate 33,108,064 of CM042086.1, forward strand.
AGCCCATAGGGATTTTGGGAACTGAACTCCTATCAACATGGTTCTAGCTGCTTCAACTAAAGTTCTATTCTTTCTTTCAGCAATTCCATTTTGTTGTAGAGTTCGAGGTGTTGAGAAATTATGCTGGATATCTTGTTCAATACAAAACTCTAACATATCAGTAAATTCAAATTCCTTGCCATGATCGCTTCGTATGCGTTTAATAGACAAACTCTTAACATTAGTGATCCAGTTGAAGAGTTCAACAAGATTTTCAAATAATTCAGTTTTGTTCCTGAGAAACATAACCCATGTATATCTGGTATAGTCATCTACTACAGCAAGGAAGTATCGTGCACCAGATAATGAGGACACATTGATTGGTCCACATAGGTCCATGTGCAGAAGTTCAAGTGGTTGTGTAATTGAGGTTTTATCAATACTCTTGAAGGAATGTTTCACTTGCTTACGTAGCTAACAATCCCTACAAGGGTGTTCTTTCTCATAAACATGCTTTGGTAAGCCCTCAACTAAATCAAGAGATGCCAACTTAGACATAGTCTTAAAATTTACATGACAAAATCTCTTGTGCCACAACCAACAAATGTCAGGTGAAGCTTTGGATAGAAAACAAATTGGTTCATTAGATTGAGCATTGCCAAAGACCAATTTGTAGACATTGGCTTGTCTATGTCCATTTAACTTTACCTCTTTGGAGATAGGATCAATAACTGTGAGGTGTGCTTAGTGAACAAAACTTCATAACCTTTGTCTCACAATTGACTTATGCTCAATAGGTTATGTTTGAGACCTTGAACAACAGACACATTATGAACTAAAACAAAACCATTTGAGAGAGTACCCTTACCGATAATCTTACCCTTTTTGTTATCCCCAAAGGTGACAGATGAAGCTGCAACCTCCCTCACTTCACTTAACAGAGAGGCATCATCTGTCATGTGTACAAAACAGACACTGTCAAGATACCACTGGCTGGAATTGATCTTGTGTTTCTGGTGGCTACTTTCAGCTTCATGTACCTGTTCCTGCACAACAAGGAACTAAGTCTTGGGGGCCTAATTTGGATTGGGCTTTGGGTAAGTGAAAGCTGCAATCAATTTAGGTTTCCAATACTTAGGAGCAGATTTAATTTTCCATTCTAACTTAGGTGATCCATCATCAAATGTGTCAGCAAGATTGTTTTTTGGGCTCTTAGTAAACTTTCCTATCTTATGGTTACCTTTGGCAGCTTTGTTGGGCACAAAGTTAACAGTTTTCTTCACGGGTTTAGTCTTTATGTTCTTTGGTGAGGTAACCTGTGTGTGCCTGGTCATCTTCTTCTTCTTCCTATCAGAGTTATGATTTTGCAGATTTGAACTGTTTACCTGATTGAGGCTCACTCTAATTTTTGTGGCAATCACATTCTTAAGATACTCAAGGTAGTGTCATCACTGGTTTTCGTCCGGACCGCAACCGAATGATGAAACATATAGAGTTGCCACCAACTGTTTTTGGGGTGCAGTTGGTCACCTACGATGTGTGTGGTCTACGTTACCAAATAAGGGTTCGGGAGTTGGTTACATGTAGGGAAGGATTAGCACCCCTACAACGCCCTTTCGGTACCTATCTTAGGAGGAGGAGGTTTCTTTTTTGCTATCGCGATTGGGTTGAGGCACTATGGTTTTCCTAGGAAGTCTACGCTTTTTATTTAGCTAAGTTATTTGTCAAGGTTATGGTTAAAATTGATTTACCCTAAAATTTTTAAAGGAAATCCTAAAAGTTTTGTTTTGCTTTTTATTTGAAGTGGAAAACAAAATCCTAAGGTTTTGTTTTGGAAATTGAAGTCCTAAACAATTGAAGTATGTTTTTTCCATTTTTTTGGTTTTTGGTTCGAAAAAGTTTTTTTTTCCTTGCAAAAACAATCCTTTTGTTTTTTTTTAACGAATTGCAAACAATTTTTTGTTTTTTTTTGTTTTATTTTTTTTTTGAAAGAATGAACATACATATCGAAATAAATGTGACGTGCGTGATTGTGACATACAATATACAAAACAAAACCACTCTTTTTTTTTCTTTTTTCTTTTTTTCTTTTTTTTTTGCCTTCTTTTTTGGTTGGTCTCTTCCCTCTTTTTTTATTTACATATTACAACATGAAAATGATAAAACAACCACAAACAAACCCAAAAAATAAAATAAAAAAACATATGTAGCAAGCTACAACAATAGGATTGATTATAAATATAAATATAAATATATATATATATATATATATATATATATATATATATATATATATATATATATATATATATGATCGACATTAGCTTTAACAAGGTTCTGACAATCGTCGATTCTGGTGGCGGTAACACCGGCTTGAAGAGTAGACACCAAAAATCACTGGCTGGAACTGCAAATAACTTGTTTTTATTTATTTATTTATTTTTGTTTTTTTTTTGTGTGACCTATTTTTAGCAGAAATTAAATATATATATATACAATTACATCAGATTATTTACGCTAATTAAATTATGCTAATTAAATACTAGTTAACTAATTATGCTAATTTAATTATACTAATTATACTAAATTTAAAAACTAACTAATTATGCTAAATTTAAAAAACTAACTAACTAATTAACTAAATATGCTAAAATTAAAATTATACTAATTATGCTAAATTTAATTAAAAACTAACTACTAATTTACTAAAAAAAATAATAATTAAAACTAAAGAAGGAAAGAAATAAAAACTTGGAATATCGTGGACCAAAGACGCCCTTCTCCCGAATGCCTCTTTTTTCTGCAAAAGAAAAAAAAAGATTAATTTGACTATAACCGCAGTTCTTTTTTAGAACCGCAGTTAATTATGTGTATTTTTTTTCTTGTTGTTTTTCTGTTTTTGTTGTGAATAATTAACGTCACACCCTTTAAATTAACGATCATGCCTCGTTATTTATCTATACAAAGTGAATGACAGATATGGAATAATATAAAGCTGAAAATGAATATGTACGTCCAACCCGGACAAAATGGGGTCCAACAGATGCCCATCTTTGTGCATTGTTTGTATACAAACAGTGTACAAAGATGAGAAGGAATCATTTTGGACGGATTGGAGCACTTACCTGACTTACCAGTTGCAGAAGAAAGAGGAGAGTAGGATATTGTGGGTAAGAAGGGATAGGTACATGGGAAATGCGGGATAAATGAAACCCGGACCGCCCCGGAAAAACTGAAATCCTGACCGCCCAAGATTGAAAGAAAATAGCTAATTCTAGTCTGTTCAGGAAGAAGCTACACACACAAATTCGGACCGCCCTAGGAAAACTGAAATAAAACTAGCTAAAACCAGTTTGTTCCGGAAGAAGCTCAAGCAAAAGAAATCCAGACCGCCCTGGAAAAACTGAAATCCTGACCGCCCAGGATAGAAAGAAAATATCTAATTCCAGTCTGTTCAGGAAGAAGCTAAACACACAAACCCGGACCATCCCAGGAAAACTAAAATGAAACGAGCTAAAACCAGTCTGTTTAGGAAGAAGCTCAAACAAAAGAAATCTGGACCGCCCCAGGAGAACTGAAATCCTGACCGCCCAGGATAAAAAGAAAATAGCTAATTCCAGTCTGTTCAGGAAGAAGCTAAACACACAAACCCGGACCATCCCGGGAAAACTAAAATGAAATGAGCTAAAACCAGTCTGTTCAGGAAGAAGCTCAAACAAAAGAAATCTGGACCACCCCAGGAGAACTGAAATCCTGACCGCCCAGGATAAAAAGAAAATAGCTAATTCCAGTCTATTCAGGAAGAAGCTAAATACAAAAATCCGGACCGCCCCGGGAAAACTGAAATGGAACGAGCTAAAACCAGTTTGTTCAGGAAGAAGCTCAAATAAAAGAAATCCGGACCGCCCAGGATAGAAAGAAAATAGCTAATTCCAGTTTGTTCAGGAAGAAGCTAAACACACAAATTCGGACCACCCCGAGAAAACTTTAATGAAACGAGCTAAAACTAGTCTGTTCTAGAAGAAGCTCAACCAAAAGACATCCGGCCCGCCCCGGGAAAACTGAAATCCTGACCACCCCGGATGGAATGAAAATAGCTAATTCTCGTCTGTTTAGGAAGAAGCAAGACACACAAACCCGGACCGTCCCGGGAAAACTAGAAAGAAACGAGCTAAAACCAGTCTGTTCAGGAAGAAGCTCAAATAAAAGAAATCCGGACCGCCCCTGGAAAACTGAAATCCTGACCGCCCAGGATGGAGAGGAAATAGCTAATTCCAGTCTGTTCGGGAAGAAGCTAGACACACAAACCTGGACCGTCCCGGGAAAACTAGGAAGAAACGAGCTAAAACCAGTCTGTTCAGGAAGAATCTTAAACAAAAGAAATCCAGATCGCCCCGGGATAGAATGACAGTAGTCATATGATGATGCATTATGACACATGTTACTATAATGATTACTTGATGCAGGATGCTTGTATGAAGGATGCATGAAAGGATAATGTAGTGATTTTAAACTTTGAAGTACTTGATGCTTGCATGAATGCATGGTTATGAAATGATATATGGTGCCTGCATCCTTTGTTAAGGGAGCTTAATCCGTTGGTGGTTGCCAAGTTACTTTTGGTGTAGGGGAAGTGAGCCAGTAGTTGTTTTCAAGTCTTGCCCATTAGGAAAACTTGCTCGATCTTTGGAGGCGACATTCTCTTGGGACAGTTATCTAGCTGGACCAGGGTTGCAGAATGACATTCTGAGGAACTCTACTAGGGGATAGGCTTTTATTGAAACAAAAACACGCAAATTTTGAGTTTGAAACAAAGCTTTGATGAAAATGATTTATTTTTTAGTATGCAATGTACAGTCACAACTTGTTGTCCTCTCCTGATAGAGGTAATAGTGTTTGGGGGTTATCTAAACTATTTTGGTATAGCTTTCGGCTTGGTCTTGCAATTGTATTTGAGGGTAGGAAACCTCAGGTAACTGGGCCAAATGGGAATTCTGATGGTTTGAGTCGGTGCTCGGGGCTATGTTAGAGATATTGCCTGCTTGTCCACTTCTGAGGTTTAGGGACTTATTGGAGCTTCTGATTCCTGGTTGGATTATTTTTGTGCCTTCTAGTCGGGACTTGATCTGATTGAATTTGGTATTGGGGTGTCTAAGTGTGTCGGTCTTGATGCTCAATGTTGACTGCTCTCGGGCCTTGAGTGCTTGACCTTCCTTTTATGGTTTCGAATTTTGCTCTCAGTGCCCTTTTCGGGTTTTCACTAAGCCCGCCTTGTTTTCTGCTTATTGTTCCTTCTGCCTTGTAAGTGGCTTTGTATTTTGCCCTTGATACCCTTGCGGGTTTTTATCAAGTCCGCCTTGATCTCTGTAACGCCGTTCCTGATTGAGCACATGGGGAATAACTTTGATCATTTAATCGGAGAGGACTTTTTTAGGACCGTAACGTAGACTGGGGCTACTGGTTTATCAAAAAAGGGTATAACAGGCTCAAACCTATTCTAGGTTGGTTATGATCCATACTTCAAATGAGAATCTTCTTTTTGTTTTTTTGTCAAAAGGTGCCCTGGTGTAGGGCATTACTGTTGATCAAATGATTTTTCCTACCACTTCCCCAGTTTCAGGGGATTTACAAAATTGTCCCAATGTGGGCTTCAGAAGATTTCTTTTTGCTTTCTTTCAATTTTTATTTGTTTTTACTCGATAATTGCCCATGTGTGGAATCTCGACATTCATAACTGGCCCCAATGTGGGGTGAACTATGGATCAGGTTCAATATACAAGAAGAATTTTAGTTGGGCTCAAAAGGGCTAGCGATGGTAGTATCGCGAGGTAGTGAAAGATGGCCTCTCTTCATTTAAACAATCGAAGTCTTTCTCAAAGTGTGCAAGAAGGAACTTTCCATGACAGAAGGAATCTTGTTGTGCCCCAGTTTGAAATAAGAGCAGTTTTGTTGGCTTTTATGCTGGCATGCTCTTCTGCTCTCCATGAAGTTTAAGGTGAAACTGAAATGGATTAGGTTTCCTTGGCTTGATATTCCCTGATTTGGACTTACTACCCATGCCAAAAGAGTAAACAAGTAATAACAAGCATTGCACACAAAAGATTGTAGGTAAAGTAAATTTCATAAAACAGGATTGATTGTTTTTATGACCACACAAAACAAAAGAAAATTGCCACACCGCCAGAGAGTTTTCACATAACATCATAACCTTTGCTATCTTATTTCTGTGGCTCCATTGTTTACTGGCTTGGATGTTCTGGTAATGGGTTCGAGGTAACACTTGGTGCAACGGATGGTTTTGAAAAGTCCAACCATTTAGCCCTTACTAACTGTTGGACAATTTTCTTGAGGGCAAAACAATTTTCAATGTCGTGCCCCGTTCCATTGTTGTGATAGGCACATCGGGCCTCCGACTTGTACCATGCAGGGGGTGGCTGTTTCACTTCTATGGCTGGAATTGGAGTCACCATTTTGGCTTCCAGGAGTCGTGGATACAACTCAGAATAGGTCATAGGGAGCTTATCGAATTCCTGCCTCGGCCTATTGGTGGTTTGGCTCGGCCTGGCAGGGGTTTGTTGGGGTATCGGTTGCATAGTTGGAGCCGGATTTGGTGGAAGAATATAAGGAGCTCCCCCTTGTGGTCAATATGCTAAGTACGGAGGTGTCGGCGCTGCATAGGCTATCATCGGAGGTGGCCCTACATAGATTCCAGGTGTAGAATATATACCGGGGTATGTCCCAAAGTTGCCTTGATGCATAGGAGTGGTTTGCCAAATTGACTGGACATTTGCTTCCTTCTTTTTCCCTGATTGTGAGGACCTTTTGGATGCATCTGATGTATCTCCATGAAGCTTTCCTTCGTTTACACCGTCTTCAATACGTTCCCCAGAAGCCACTAAATCTGAGAAGCTACTGGATACGTTACCTATCAGCTTTTCATAGTATACTCCTTTCAAAGTTTTGATAAACATTGTGGTTAACTCCCTTTCAGTTAGCGGGGGTTGAACTTCTGTAGCTGCCTCCCTCCATCTTCTAGCGTAGACTTTAAAGTTTTCAGTAGCCCCTTTTTCTAAGGCTAGCAACGCCAACCTGTCCATCTCTAAGTCTGTGACGTGTTTGTATTGTGTGAGGAAAGCTGTTGCGAGGTCTCTCCAAGTCTTGATATGGATTCCCTCCAACTGAATGTACCATCGGAGTGGTGCCCCAGTCAGGCTCTCTTGAAAACAGTGCATGAGGAGCTTATCATCATTAGCATGGGTAGCCATCTTCCGACAGTACATAGTAAGGTGTGTTCTCGGGCATTGAGACCCATTAAACTTTTCGAAGTCGGGCACCTTGAATTTTGGTGGCAAAATGATTCCGGGCACTAGGCACAAATCTTGGGGACTAATCATCCCATAAACTTCTGTTCCTTCGACTGCTTTGAGTCTTTCCTCCAGCTTCATCATTGATAGTGACTGATCACCCTCCTGAGGTATTTGGAGCCCCGTGGCTTCGGCCACGTTGCTTGGAGTAGGTGAGGTAAATTGGACTTGATGAGAAGGCGTGGGGTTCATGCTGGATGGATTGAACCCCTGTGGGGGCACCGGTATGAAATTGGGAGGCAGTGCTGCCTCTTGTGCTTGACCTGGGGACTGGTTAGTGGCCATCTCATCGGGACCCCTGTCTTTGTCCACTGCCATCTTAACATTTTGATCATGACCTTCATTTGACTTTGGAGCTCTTATTGGCCTTGCTCCAGACTAGCAAATCTGTTTTTTGTTTGTTCTGCCATTGAAGTGGGTGGTTGTTGCTGTCGGGATCTGAGGTTGTATCGATGTGCAATTTTGGCTGGAATAGAAATGGATTGTGGTAAGCTCCCCTTTTTTTGATTTTATTTTATCTTTTGCTTGTTTTTTTTGTTTTATATTTTTGACATGTATGTATGCATGGATCTACCTGTCTATAAGTGTTGCAATGCATGAAGGCAGATTTCTATGTACCTATATTAACATGTATGTATGCATGAATGTGTGTGTGAGTAGCATGTATGCAGGGATCTACATATCTATGTGATGCAATGCATGAGGGCAAATTATTATAGAGCTATGAATGTATGACGGAGGGTGCACCTCTTAGGTACCTATGGAGTATGGACTGATGTGGAAGAATGTTGCATGTTAAGTGGGGAATGAATGGATACCTAGTACTGAGATGGTCTATGTGACCCAAGACTGTGTGTGGGGTGGAATGGAACAGAACATGTGTCCTACGTGAACCCAAGTTGGATGTTAAACTCAAGAATAAACATGGAAAGTAACAAAGTGATGTTATATTCTAGAGTTAGCATAAAATTATGAACAGTTATATGAGATAAGTAAAACAGTATATAAGGTAATAGTAAAATAGTTGTATAAAAGAATGAACCAATAGTAAGGCAAATCATTTGTGCAAGGGATGACTTAAAGACTACCCTACAAAACAAAGGTTAGCATGGCATAGAATGAGCAAATAGTATGTGGGTCCATGCCCCTGATGGGCTTCTATTGCTAGACCTATCTTATTCGTTGGTTCCCAAACTTCCTCTATAGAGGGCTCCGTACACCATGGGATTTACCGGAGGGGAGTCTTAAAAGGACGACCCTTAAAAGAACCTCAAGCTTGAGTGAGGAGTCCGGGGCCCCATTGCGGATAATGATCAACGTGCAAGGTACCGTACTAAACCCCGCTAACCTAAATTATGACAAACCCGGGTATAGGGTTATGCATGAATGCAACAGTTATGAAAAGCAGTAAATCACAACTATCATGGCATTAAAGCTAAAAGGCACAACTATTATACAAAAATGAGTAAAAATACATAAAAAGTAAATTAAACAAGTAAAAACAAAAAAGAAACCTCCTAATCTTAGTTTTAGTTCTAGGCCTAACCCTCTAAGTGTCCCCAGCAGAGTCGCCAGCTGTCATCACTGGTTTTCGTCCGGGCCGCAACCAAATGATGAAATATACAGAGTCGCCACCAACTATTTTTGGGGTGCAGTTGGTCACCTACGATGTGTGTGGTCTACGTTACGAAATAAGGGTTTGGGAGTTAGTTACGTGTAGGGAAGGATTAGCACCCCTACAACGCCCTTTCGGTACCTATCTTAGGAGGAGGAGGTTTCTTTTTCGCTGTCGCGATTGGGTTGACGCGCTATGCTTTTCCTAGGAAGTCTACGCTTTTTATTTAGCTAAGTTATTTGTCAAGGTTATGGTTAAAATTGATTTACCCTAAAATTTTTGAAGGAAATCCTAAAAGTTTTGTTTTGCTTTTTATTTGAAGTGGAAAATGAAATCCTAAGGTTTTGTTTTGGAAATTGAAGTCCTAAACAATTGAAGTATGTTTTTTTTCATTTTTTTGGTTTTTGGTTCGAAAACGTTTTTTTTCTTGCAAAAACAATCCTTTTGTTTTTTTTAACGAATTGCAAACAATTTTTTGTTTTTTTGTTTTGTTTTTTTTTTGAAAGAATGAACATACATATCGAAATAAATATGACGTGCGTGATTGTGACATATAATATACAAAACAAAACCACTCTCTCTTTTTTTTCTTTTTTCTTTTTTTCTTTTTTTTTTGCCTTCTTTTTTTGGTTGGTCTCTTCCCACTTTTTTTATTTACATATTACAACATGAAAATGATAAAACAACCACAAACAAACCCAAAAAATAAAATAAAACAAAACATATGTAGCAAGCTACAACAATAAAACTGATTATAAATATAAATATATATATGATCGACATTAGCTTTGACAATGTTCTGACAATCGTCGATTCTGGTGGCGGCAGCACCGGCTTGAAGAGTAGACACCAAAAATCACTGGCCGGAACTGCAAATAACTTGTTTTGTTTTTATTTATTTATTTTTGTTTTTTTTTGTGATCTGTTTTTACTAGAAATTAAATAAATATATATACAATTACATCAGATTATTTACGCTAATTAAATTATGTTAATTAAATACTAGCTAACTAATTATGCTAATTTAATTATACTAATTATACTAAATTTAAAAACTAACTAATTATGCTAAATTTAAAAAACTAACTAACTAATTAACTAAATATGCTAAAATTAAAATTATACTAATTATGCTAAATTTAATTAAAAACTAACTACTAATTTACTAAAAAATAATAATTAAAACTAAAGAAGGAAAGAAATAAAAACCTGAAATATCGTGGACCAAAGACGCCCTTCTCCCGAATGCCTCTTTTTTCTGCAAAAGAAAGAAAAAGATTAATTTGACTATAACCGCAGTTCTTTTTTAGAACCGTAGTTAATTGTACACTCTATTCTCTTTTTTAGAATTATGTGTATTTTTTTTTCTTGTTGTTTTTTTGTTTTTGTTGTGAATAATTAACGTCACACCCTTTAAATTAACGATCCTGCCTCGTTATTTATCTATACAAAGTGAATGATAGATATGGAATAATATAAAGCTGAAAATGAATATGTACGTCTAACCCGGATAAAATGGGGCCCAACAGGTAGTATCTGCACTGATAGGAAAGGTGTCCAACTTCACAGCAGATGGGGCATATGACAATTTTGGGTTGGATACTCTACTTCAAGGGTTTGGTTGGAGTGTTAAGAAGCTTCCTAGGTTTTCCTTCATATCCTAGACCATTCTTAACTCTACCACTAGACACAAACTTGGCTAGGAGAAAAAAGCCATGCTGGATGAACCAGTCTCAAACGCATTAGTGTAACTATTTGGTTTTGTCTCTGGGATCACTACACCCTTACCCTTGCATTGGGATGTAGAGGACAGGTTGACTAAAGGTTCAACTTTCAGATCTTCTCTATCAACTACTGCATCATTGTCCTGAGATGCAACACTACCCTGATCTTTGAGTTCAGGTGTTACTGGTTTGGGTGGACAAGTAATAGCCACTAATACCTCTTTTCCACCGTCAAGGAGCACACTGCCAACAGGAACAAAGCTAGCAAGACACTTGGTCTGCACAGGGTAAGTCTGGGCCTTGGCTACTTGGTTTTCAGAGAAACCTAGACCTCAGGCTAGACCTTTGATATCTAGAGTAGTCCTAAAGTGGGATGCAATCTCAGCAGAATTTTGCCACTTTTTACTGATTTGTCTTTCTTTCTCCAGTTCGGCTTTGGTTTCAGCTAGTTCCTTTTCAAGCCTATCGATGTGTCACGCCCTTGATTTCCAACCTGAGGAGACCGGAACGTGACCCTCCCTTTACCCGAGTTTGGATAAAGGGGTTAGAATACAACATACACCTCACAGGATACCATACACTTCGCATTTTCTATTCAGAGATACAAAATCATATATTTATTAAGTCCAAACATACAAACGTGCCCAAACAAGCTTTTATTACATAAAACTTCATTACAATATCTCCCCACTGGGGTTACAAAGCTCACACGAAAACGACAAAACTCAATTAACAATAAGCAAGCCACAAGCAGGTCTTCCACCTTGATGTTCCCACCTAACGCCTGTAGGTCCCTGTAAAGAAAACAACACGGTATGAGGGGTGAGCAACCACAGCTGAGTAAGGATCATGTCTCCCCAACCCATCCCATGCTCTTAGCATCTACATGCCATGTGCACAAGTGCAGTGTCGTGATACAATTATTTCAACAGATATATCAACAAGCCATATCAGCAAATACAGTCACTTCCACAGCCACACAGGTTACCACATGAACAGTCCCGGGCTTCCACAGCCACCGGGTTCCAAGAACAGTCCCAGGCTTCCACAGCCACCGGGTTTCACAAAATAGTCCCAGGCTTCCACAACCATCAGGTGTACAAATGCTCTAGAATTTTGCCACAAGCCTTAGAACAACATCAAGAAGGCTCCCATGCAAAAATCTCACTGCACGTGAAAAGCCATTCTCACGTACATTCTCACATGCACTCCCTATTGGGCTCAAACTTTGCCTCTTGCTTGCTTATCAACATACAAGATGATTTAGCCAAAGTGTGTGGAAATAAAACTCCCTAAAACCCAACAATTTCCACCCAAAAAGGCAAAACTGAGACTAACTCCTCATATCCCAGAATACGGGTCACTACA